>JAHZNC010002077.1:0-35813 GCA_027744095.1 Zhuqinia jingwanae | reverse complement strand
AAACTTTCTTTCATAATATGTTGTATTATTGGTGGATTGAGAACAAACTGAAATGGATACATACATATTTTCCATCTTCCCCTTTTATGATCATCCTTTTTTTTGTTAGGTTTCAAATTTCAATGAGAAACTAAATCTGTTTGACAAACAAGGTTATAGCTTGTGACTTTGCCGTTTCTGGTGAACAAATATATATTTTATATACGCAAAAAAATAAAAGCTTCAATTGAAGAATGCATTAACGTCAAACAATACAAGTTGGATACAATAGCGACTACAGTTAAACATATATAAACGATTATATGGCTTTGACATGGAAAACGTGAAAGTTTGGATATGGCTCATGAACACACTCTGGCTTACACTTTTTAAACAATAAACGCCCTTTCATTACATGTGTGTATTTGGTTTTGTATAAATATAGAATACAAATAGTAATCATGACCTCTAAAAAAGGAGACAACATTTTTGTGTACAAAAAGAACAGAATGAGTCACTTTTCCTCGTCAAGTTGACTAATTTTTTTACTACTTGTCTGAAACATTCATTATTTATTTGGCATTGTCTAGTTTTCTTGCTTTGTTAGCGAGCTAATTGTACAATAAAAAAAGTAACATTCCCTTCTCAGCATTTTTTCTCTCGAGTTACATTGAGCACGTACGCGTGTGCTGCATACCAAAAAGTTTTTTCCCCTCTGATCTATTAGCCTATGTTTCCAAAAAGTCCCAAACTTTAAATGCAACTTACAACAACAGAAAAGCGACAATCGGTTTATCTGAATGCATATTGCACAGACAGGCCCCGAATTTTGTTTTTTTTAGAAAGGAGAAGGGTGATTCGTTGTCAGTGCATTGGTAGTAATAGTAGTTTGTCTGATGATCATCGTGATAACCCTGGCTGTATTTTTTCTATCATCATGTTACAAAACTGGCTAATGAAATTAGGAAGCGGAACCACTTTTTTAACGTTTTTTTTTGATACAGTAGTCTTGTAAGTTTTTTATCAAGTTGTAAACATACCTAAGTTTACATCTACTATACTATATATATGCATAGCACACAACGTACTACTACAGATAACTGATGCGCTTCCTTTCTCAAGAAAAATCTTATTTCCTTCTTTGCACTTCTTCCATATTTCCTTTTAATCTTAATTCACAGCAAAAAAAGGAGAAAAACGTATCAGTATCATTTTAAAATGAAAATTTCTGAGAGAGCAAACAATATTATTGGCATTGCTCCTTTTGCCGCTTACATTAAATTTGCACCAGGGTAAATGAATTCACCAGAAGAAACAGAGATAGGAACAAGGATTATCTTAAAACTGCGACTGTATGTGAGCCCGCATGCATAAACTTATTTTTATACATTATTCACATTACACATAACATGCACACAGAGCAAAGCTAATTATGAGCAGAGAGCTGTGCTGCACTTAAATCATGTTATCATTATTCGTGTATTAATAACCCCCAAAATTATAAATTACTTTCTTTTTTAGTATTATTGCTTCAGACACAGATTCAGTCAGACAAATCCTGAGACTTACTAAATGCAGTCGACAAGAAGTTGTAAAAAAAAGTTGGTGTAGGGTGGGTGGGTGGTGGTGGTGGTGTTGCAGTACATGTAAAAGTGACTATTAAGAATTTGTTCACACGTCGAAAAACCACAGGATGAAGCAGTGCATAAAAATGCAAAAAGCTGGGACATGGAAAAAGAATTATTGCTACATCATGTATCCCTCTTTTTATTCTCTATTTTTAAAGCATGTACACGACGCACAAGAAGGCACCCAAAAAAAAGAACAAAATCCTCGGAAAGAAAATTTGAGAGGACCTAGATAAATCTTATCCAACAACAGTCTTAGTTATTACACAAAACTACAACTACTGGAACGTAAGAAGTCGTGTATAGTTGAAATGGAGTCTGAAAAAAAAAACGAAAAAATCAACCCAACAAATACTTTATTCGTGCCAAACCATGAATCAGCAGAAGCAGATATATAAAGCATGGACGTTTGAGAATGTACATCCATCACAGGCGAAATAAGAAAAAGGATGATTCTTGGCTTCGTCGAAAAGTATATTATTATTATTGGTATTATAGAGTGCGGAGAAAACTCATCATAGGAAATTCCGCATGCACATATGCCTATGTATGTATATCCCGGTAGTTTTCTTAACACTTTTTTAAATGCCCTGACACAAGTTTTACATCAAGTCGTATAAAAATTTCATTTTATTATCAATGTTCTACAACCGTTTTCCTTTTTATTGTTTTGTTCTCCTTTTTTACGTTTCCTTTAAATTGTTAATGGGTCTATTACATTTAACATGGAAGTACATAAAAATAATACAAGATTGAGTAGGGAGAAAAATACTTTAAAAAACTGGATGTCAATGCCAGTTGCACTTGGAGAAAGTGAGTAAAAATGAGCGTATACAAATTGACTGAATTTGTGCTAATAATATTAACATGATTGAGTGTAAAAAATGGGGCGTGGTTTTTTAAATAATTGTTTCTTTTTATGTATCGTTGCATTGTATTAAAGTAATTTAAACTATATTATACGAACGAAAGGAGCAGGATGAGTATGCAAGTTTAATGGATCAAGTAAATGAATAAATATGGGTACACAACATTTATCAATTTATTATTGCTCAGTAACGCTGCAACAGCCTGTGCTTTGAAGTACGTCTGCCCGTCCACCTGCGTATTGTTTAATATTTAACTCAATACAAATACATGACTAACTTTGACAATTACGAGCACCTTTTGGGCTTGGTTGACAGAATTTTTAGCATCAGGTATAGAGCCAAGCAACTATTTTTGTTTTTGTCATAAGAGCTTATAACAAATCCTAATCCATCACAAGCCCAAGTAACAAAATACGCACGGACGGAAATGCCTTGTCGGAAATTTTCAACCCTGCGGCTCTTTACTACAGTGGTTTATTTTATTTCTTGTGATTTGTACTATTACAGTGGAGTTGCATTACATCTTTTTAGTATTACATATGTGTACCTATTCTACATTTAGTCATTTTCGAAAGTCTAGAGGCATTCAAAAAAAATCTCCCTCTTCTGCTCACATAAGTAAGTGATGAATAAGAGAGGGTGAGAGAACGAAGAAATACACACCAGAAATCACATTTTATGGCTTATTGCATTAAATGGAGCGCAAAAAAAGAATAGGGAAAAACGGAGGGAAGTATTTTCTCCAAAAACAGGAAGCGTTTGAAAGATCGCCAAGAAAACTAGTCCCATAACTTTTTTATTATTCTGGTGATGGTAGAAGAAGCAGTACAAAAGAAAACTGTTACACTTCCACTTGTACATTATATTTATACTAGAGGAAGAGAATGAATGGAGTGAAAACGAGGGATTTTTTCACTGTCTGATTTAGGACACATTTCAAATATAGACTTCTTCATTCTTTTATTCTTGTAACGACGTGCTATCTCTTGTGTTTCTGTGAGTCAAGGTATTTGAGAATTTGAGTGTACAGAATTGCCTACAATTATATTTGGTTTTACACTATATCCTTGTACGGTTTCAGGCTCAACAAATGGATACTCCTAAACTGGGATACCACCCATCCCTCTTCTCAAAATGTTAACTATTTTTAAAATTCCTATGACGTCTAAACTCAAAACTAATACGTCTACGCTGTACTGTATTCCAGTTTGATAGCTGAATGTCAGTACATAACATCCATAATATACATAAGTACATCCATTTAAAAATACAATTTTCTCACTGTTAAAAATTACAGCCAGATATAAATATAAATAAATGAAGTTTTAACCCTAAAATATCAGCGGAACCGTTTCAAATATTAGCAGTACCGCGGTACTGCCGCTTAAAAAATAAGCTTCACTGGTTCAAATGGTCTAAAATTTCACTGGTGCTGCCTTAAATATGAGTGGTGGTCTTAAAAAACCAGTTTATCAACACAAGGAACAAATATTTTTTTCCTAAAAACTACTTTAAAAAATCCAACGAAACATTTTTTATACAAAAAATAGGTATGTATGTAAAAAAAATACATACCTATGTACACACGACAGCCATCTCTACTGAAAATTCTCTCATGCATACATACCTATACGCACAAAGTTGTTTTTCATTAATTCAGCGCGTTTCAAAGTTTAGAGCGTTGTAAAGTCTACAGGTTCAGCATCTTCATCGTTTCCATATAAATATCTCATTCCAATATGCTCATATAACCTATAATGACGCCCTCCACATGTAAATATCTCCACTAACTACACCATAAGACGAAAATGAATCTCTCCCACTCCCTTTAATTAATGCTTAAAGCAAGGAATTTTCAAAAGATGGTGATACTACGATCACCATCATCATCATCATTTGAACTACTGAAAGATTCATCTCTCATCCTTCTCATCTTAACCGTAGAAAAGGACGCACCACATACTACACTATCACCCTAATGCCCATCTTGATGAGCACATTACGAAATGTTTCATCACTTAACTTCTTTTTTCTTCCTTCTTCCTTTTTTTGCTAATGGGAGAACTAGATTATTATGATATAAAAAAATCTAGCATCAAGTACACCGTGAAAAAAGCAAAGTATCAACAGCAGTAGGAGCGGTACAGAAAAGAATGTAGGGACGACATAATCACCATCACCACCTCCCACCTTATTTCCCCCATTTTTCCACCTCTGACAAGACGTGCATAATAAAACGTCATCCGATGCCACGAAAGTTTTAGAAAAAAGTGAATCCACTAAGCAAAGAAGGAAGGCCAATATTGCAGGCGTCTTTTTTTCGTCCTACTCATATCTTTGCCCTTTTCCCCATTAAGACATGAATGTTTTCTCTCTCTCTCGTGTTCTTTTTTTAACGACTGCCCGACAATACTACGTCTACTAATATTACAAGAGTAGTTGTAATAATGTGACAACAATTTTTATTCTAAAAAGCCATTTATAAAAAAGCACACGTTAGCTGAGTGCTTGAAGAAGAATAGAAAAAATATAATATTTTTCTATTTCTCTCGAGTCAGCAGTGAACAGCGGTGGGAGACTGCAAAAGGTTGGGAGGGTGAAACTCATAAAACATATTTTTTGCATTATCTTAGATTCCTACCCCCGAAAGGTATACGCAGCGGGTAAAATACATACCATATACCTAGCCTAAAAGAATTAAAGAGTTTGTGAGGAGAAGTAAAAAATAAGGAAAGCATCTATACAGTTTTTTTTAAATATGAAAGAAAGTTATAGTATTATAATAACCTGGTATAAAGTTGAGCTTACGATAAGCAACCATGCAGGACATTTCTCCTCTCCGACAAAATGATTGTTTTCAGCTTGTCTACGAATCATCTCTTTTACAAAGGTAAGAAAAAATATTGCAGGTGGGTTTTTATGGGCATTTGCTTTATACTTCGTCCTTCATGATGATGATCATCATCTTTCTAGCGCATCGTCATTGTGTAATATATTCATTATGATTGCTTGTATTTGTATCAGCTTATTACAAAAGTACGTGTAGTTTAATTCCTATCGTCATTAACACCCAGCTGCAGTATAAAAAATGGTTCAAATCAAGAAGATATTTTAAAACGAAAAAAATATGGTCGAAAAAGGGTTACGAATTTATATTCGCCTATTGAAACTGGCTAGTGGGTAATGGATGCATATAAAGCAAAAATGAAATAAGGGTTATAGGGACAATAGAAATAATAATAAACTCAGACTCAGAAGAAGCAATATCGGATTACAACTTTCAACAACACAAATCAACACAAATTTGCTCCAACACCAACAGTCAGATAACGGAACGGGTTGCTTTGGAGAGCTTTGAAAATTTCCACCAAGTTCAAGTAAGTTGGTCTTGGATTTTCTCCTCACAAATGGAAAGAGTTGGAGCATGCTTCTTCTGTGTGTATTAGTTTTCTAGTAAAGGGACACTGTGATAGAAAAGGTAGTGGTGGGGGTTGAATGTACGAGAAAGTGAGTGCCTATAAATTCATATTTGATAGCCTTTAAGTATGTGGAAAATGATAGCTTATTTCTTCCACATAAAAGATGCGTTACAGTTGGTGCAATAAATTTATATATTATAGGTAGTTACCCATACATAAAGACGTGGTGGGTCTGAACTATTATGAAATGCGTATATTTATGATCTATTTAAACTTAACAAGTAAAATAAATATGGAAATGGGTGGAGCCGGACTATCATAAAACTTATGGAAAAATGTGAACCTATTTTTCTAGTTTTAGATGAAATATACGCATATCATAGATTATATAAGCTCTGTTTGTAAAGAAAAAAATGGTCTTCCAGAGTTGGGGGCCATTTAATTTTTGGAATATTATTTTTTGTTCATAAAAAAGAGATGGGGAGTTATGTATGGGCTATTTTTAGTAGCCAGCGTAAAAAGAAAGCCAGCAGGCTTTCTCTTGTAGCCAAGAAAAAAGTATAGAAAGTCGAAAAACTAACTATTACTGCTCTGCTTCTAGCTAAAATAAAAAGGCATATTTTACCATTATGTTCCACGTTATTTCATGAAAAATAATTTAGCCAAAATGCGTTAGTAATATATAACTATATAATACACCCTATTAAACGATTTAAAAAAGGATCGTAATGCTTTTAGTTAAAGCTTTAGTTTACAGCTTTTCTATGATTATAGCGCCCCTGGCGGCAGCGCAATGAACTTAGAGCGCTGAAAATCTATACAGATCTATTCCGCCATATAAAGAACCTATGTACAAAGTTTGGTCCGAATCCGATCAAAAACTGTGACCTGTAGAGAGCGGACATACGTACATACATGCATACATACATACATACGGCCAACAGATTTGATCTCTATTCTTATAAATGATCGTGATACGATCCTTAATAAAAGCAAATACGAAGAAAATAGTCCACGGGTTCTGAACGTTGAGGGGAAAGTATCCATTGAAATGTACTAAGTTAAGTTGCATAGATAGTCATTACCAACTACACACAATAATTAACTATCAACTACACCAACCCAACAAAGCCGCAGTTATTATTCTAATCAGCAAGTTAATAATTTAATTAGCATAAAATTTGCACAAAATATTTTGTTACGGAAATCGATAGATATCGTCAAGTTTGCCAGATTTATTATTTATTTTTATTGGACTTTTTTAGACGTTTTGAGACTTCTGAAGGTTTTTGGAATTTTCTGCGACAATCTGTGATATTGTGGGAGTATTGGGTTCATATCCAATCGAAAAATGGTCCGGCATACAACACGGAAACCGTCAATCATCTTTTTTACAAGCTTATCGGAAGTTTGGGAGCAAACTGTTTTTGAGGATAACAGGATAAGCATCTTTCATGAGGTGCTATCGATTAGTGATAGTCAAATTATATTTAAAAAACAGTCGTCGCTTATGTTAATAGATACTCAAAAGTAACATTCAGCAGAGATATGTTGATATGTATCTAGTGTAAGTACGTGTCACTCCCAAGCAATGCAATGATAAACTGACAACTGACACTCAGTGAATGTCGTAATTCGACGTCTCAATGTGTAAATTGACATTTACTGTAGAAAGACCTACAAGTGCCTGTGGAATAATAAGCAGTCTTTATTTTTAAAATTAAGTTTAATTAATTAAAAAAATTAATTTGTCAAAGGTTTGAATTTACACAAAACTAGACTACGTATTTTTAAGTAAAAAATCAGTTTATTAAAGTTTAATTCAGCAATAAAATGGTGTCTTCCGATCAGTTTAATATTCGTTGGAACAATTACACGCATGAGTTGCAAAATGTGTTTCGCAAGTTACTTGATGGAGAGCAGTTTGTTGACGTGACATTGGCATGCGAGGGTCGAAGCATCAAATGTCATCGTATGATCCTTTCGGCATGCTCCACCTATTTCAATCGAATTCTATCGGACAACCCATCCTCCAACTTGGTAATTTATTTGACAGACATGAAATTCTGGGAACTGAGAGCGCTAGTTACTTTCATGTACAACGGGGAAGTCAGCATTAGCGAACAGAAACTGCCAAATTTGTGCAAAGCTGCGAAGGCATTGAAGGTGAAAGGTCTTGCTGATGATACCGGTCTTCCTGATGAAGACGAGTTGGATGACAACCGTGTTGATGGAAAAGAAAGTCCACTACAGCAGCTTCTTGGTACCATTCATCATGGTCAGCAACAACCATTGTTTCGCCAGCACAACAACTTATCAGCGTTCGCCGCCGCAGCAAATCGACAAGCTCAACAATTCAAGCGGAAAATATTATTACAACCCCCGACGAAGCTAGTAAAAATGCGGAGGGTGGAACAGCCAAATAATGGAGCTACCGGAAACGGCGTAGGTGGAAACATAAAGCCGCAACATATTCCTATCTCAGCAGTGAACAAAATTAATGTAAAGAAACCTGAGACAGGCACGAACAGATCCGTTACTTCAGCCAAGGAAACTGCGGAGGATGAAGAGGGGGGCACTGTGACTGTGACATATGAGGTGACTGCTGACTCCAGTATGACGGATGAAGGGGATGTATTGGACCACGGAGAAGAGGTACGTAGCGAAATTAATTGTTGAGATTGAAAGATAATCTTAAGGCAGGTGGCATAATATGTAATGTTTTTAACTAATTGCAGAATGAAGAGGTCGACGCTGGGGACAATGACTCTATATTCTCAGAGGTAAAAGCAGAAATGACAATACGTATTATTAGGATAACAATGCACTAGCGATGTATAATGCGCTTTTATATTTTTATTTCAGGAAGATGACACACATCTTGGAAAGGGTATGTCACAATTTATTAAAAAAATTACAATTTGACACGCATTAGTGTCAAATGTGGTAATCCATCTTAATTTCTTGTTTTATTGAAAACAAATTAATTTTTGCAACCTTTTTACAATTCGAATTATATTTTGCAAATGAATTGACTCTGATTTGTCTAACTTCTTTGTTTCTGACTTTTATCCCATGATAATTTGTTTGTTGTAAGCGCTGTTTTTATGAATGTCAATTACTTTCTTTCGTGTTCGTTCCTTCATTTTGCTTTTTGTCTTCTTCATCTGTGCTAACGTTTTTTTTACTTAACTTCTAATGCAGTTGCTAGACCTAACAAGATTGCAATGAAATATGGAAAAGAAGTACGGGACTCAGCTTTATTTGCTCTTCAATCAGGAATGACTCTACGACAATGCTCAGAAGCTCATGGAATTGCAAAGAAGATGCTTTCAAAATGGAAAAGCAGCGAGGCTAAACAAGACGGAAAGGAAGGTTCGTGAAAACAATGTAATAACAAAGTTTTACTATAAATTAGTTATTATTTTAGCTTTGTTTGTTATGTTATGAATTTTTTTCAGGCGCTTTATCTCCAAATAGAGCAAAGGATGGCACATCAGTGAATAGCCGTCAAGTGGCTCGGCCTCCAAACACAAGGATGAGCGTACCAGTAGACTATGCTGATCGTGCGGAACGCTTTATAAAAGCGACGGAACTGGCAATGTCGGGTGTAACTGTTCGCCAAGCGGCTGCTCGTTTTGAAATTCCGAGAACGACATTATGCGCCTACATGAAACGACGTGGCTTAGTAGCAAAGCGCAACTCCCTTCCTAACAACTCAGGATCAGCCAACAATTTGAGGCGTGTTCAAGTGAAATCGGACTCCAGCGCTGCTAAAACGAAGGGACAAGGTGGAGGAAACTCTTATCATTAGGAGGATTTCTCCTTTGTAGGAAATCGGCCAGGGGAGTTTCGAGCCTGAAGAATATGCAGAAGTGGAATATTCTGAAAAAAATCATTTTATTTAAATTCCCGCAGAGATTTGTATTACAAAATTACAAACAACCGTTTTCCATTTTGTTCTAGTTTAAATTATATACTTACTTCGTCGTACATTGTAAACTTTGAAGATTTATTCGACGAGTACATCAGTGATGCTAATATTTAAGAGACGTAATTTAATGAATTATTATTCCACTTAATGTATATGCGTTTTGTTATTTGGATCTCAACAGTAGAACGAAATATCATTGTCATACATTTTAGTAAATAGTTTATATTTCTTTTTTCATGTTTATACGTACATAATTTATGAATAATCCAATACATAAAGTGTAGGAAAGATATACAATTTTGTGACTCAGTTTAATGTACAATCAAATTGATTTTTAAAATCATACCGTATACTAATTGTTACAAGTACTTACTTTTCCCTCTATTTACTCAAATTATTTTATTGTTAAACGGTACTTCATTGAATTTATAATTCATATGGTACCTTTACTTGTGTGAATAAAATAATTTTAAAAAAATATGTGGTACTAGATAATCTTTAGTGTAACTAGTGATTTTACCGTACTTATTGTTCAATGAATTGATTTAGTTTAGATAGCATGTCAGTAGATTACGCTGTTTATCTTTTAGTTGTTGTTGCATGTATGTACTAATATTTTTTCTAGCGTTTTGAAAAAAATCGTGTGGTGAATTACCTAACTCACTAATTAATCTGCGAATGTGTATTACGACTTTGATGACATATATGTAGTTTTTTAAACCAATACAACTCTTGCGTAACAAATTGTGTAAGTTTTTCTAGCTTTGGTCATGCTGTGTCTTCTCACATTTGGTTGCTGCTGCTATTGCTGCGGGTATAGTTTATATACATGGCCAAAAATATTTTTACACTGTATACTTAGGTTAGGTACATACATGCAGGTACACGGCACGACACAATGTAAGCGTGGAAGCTAGAAGGATCTTCTTTTCATCCATATTTTTTTCATGGCGACCATGAAAAAAGTTTCTTTACACAGAGCCGAGACATCAGTAGCAGCATCGCCTTTGCAGTTAAAAGCGTTTAAAAAGATTGGAGTAAGAGTAAGGAAGTGAAAGCCTTTTCATACTTTTTTAGCATGGTCCTTATTTTTATACGCAATTCACACACATGACACATACACAAAATGTGCCACATTATATCTACCTTCACAAAATACTGTAGCATCTATATAGACATGTATTTTTACACATATTTTAAGACACGCATTGTGATCTCTTTTGGTAACTCATAACTATTACTACCAGACTATTTTCTTGTGTATGTACATATGTGTGTAGGTTACAAAGTGTGAGCTCTTACATTTTTACTATTTTCGCTGTTGTTTGTATAAAGATTGATCAAGTGCTCGATAGTAACAGTGTCGCAGTCACATTATCAGTTTACTATCTATTCACATTCATACTCATATACCATACATATAGACGTATAGATGTGTATATAGACTTTGAATTTTTAAGCAAAATGTTCTCCTTACTACTGGAAATCATTTTTGCATGAATGTCACAAAGAATACGGATTTCAAAATGGCTATAATACAGGTGTAAGATGATATATCTATGTATGTATATCATAAGTAAGTTGTAATTACGCTGCAGCAAAGATATTAAAAAGGTACAAGTGTAAATTATACGTGATGAAAAGTTGCAAATTCCATGATAAACCACTATGCTCAAAGTGGTATGGTAATAATTTTAAGATATGAGCAAATATCACGTGACATGATCTACTGGCATTCATTATATTAATATTAAGATCTGCTGGCTGAGTGGAAGGATGCAACCATGCCGTGAGGAACTGCTACATGAGCCTGTGTAATGTTGACGTTTTTTTTTATCTGGAAAGGAATAATATGGAATAATAATATTAATATTGCAGTTCTTATGTCTTAGACTTGCAGTCGACACTCGACACCACCATCGTCACACTCAACAACGATGAACATCAGAAACAATTTTGTTCGTAGTTGTGTTGTGTGATGATGCTACACTGGTTCTTGCATTCTTTTTATTCTTATTTCAACAAAACTGGAATATAATCTTTTTAAGGACATTAATACAGAATATAAGTAGAGAGAAGAAAAAAGAGCGTGTAGAAAGATAATGTAATTTCTTTCAGAGCGATGACAGGAGGAGGAGGAGAAGATGGGATAGGAGAGAAGAGAGAACGACGCTTATTTTCTACTTGCTGCTACTACCGTTGTTATAAATAGTAATAAAATGTTATGCCACTGCCGCACGTACAATAGATGTGAATAGATTTTGTGTGTGTGTGTGTGTGCATTATTATGTTGGGATGAGAGGAGGAAATTGTTTGGACCATGATGAAAATGAAAGTATTCTCCATGTTATTATGATGCTTATATTGTGTAAGTGAATACGAGTATTATGAATATGTGTACTATGCGCATTTTTTCCTTGGTTCTTTACTTGCCCATTATTTCGTACAATGCACACATCTGTGGAGTGTATGTGTGCGTGTATAACTTATGACAGGACATGACTGTGGCTTCCTCGTTCCGCCTATATTCCAACAAAGGCAGCTTTTGCCTTTCTTCGTCTTATTTTTTTTATAGTTTTACGCGATGAAAGGAGGAAGAGTGTAGGGGTTGCATGTAATTAAATGGCCAGAAAAATATTATAGAGGTTAGACCACTGTCATTAATTTCCCTTAAGTGTCAACTTGACTTTTGTTTAGGGTGGGTTTCATGCTGAGCTTTGGAGAGAGAGAGAGAGAGAATAAGGAGAAATATCCTTGTCTCCTCTTTTGCCTTTTAAAAGGGAGATAGGTGTATGAGTAGGTAGGTATGCATCTGAGAGTGAAAGGAAAAAGTTGCATATGTACATATATATGTATGCAGCTACTACATATTATACGCATGCATGCATTCATGAATGCATTCACACTTTAACGTATCGTATCGTGTGTTTAAATACTTTAAATATTTTAGTGGGAATTTTCTCACTTATTGGGTAAAACCGCAGTGGAAGACAAGATTTCAAGAAGAAGAAGAGGAGAAATGTATGTACACTTATTGTAGTGTGTACCAACGTATGTAGGTATGTAAAATTTGGATGGTCACATTCTTGCAAGAAAAGAAATGGTAGGTATGCTTTGTCGTGATATTGTGTTTTTTTAATCCAAGAAGCAACTTGTGTCATATTTGGTTTGGTTTGGATATTTATCCAAAACAAAGAAAAAATTAAAAGTTAGATTTTTTTGAAAGAATATAAACGAGTAATAAATTAGAATTTATGCTTAAAAGAGGAAATTGAACCCGTCCAAAAAAATGCATATTTTTTATTTACACATAATCAATGCTTTCCCTTTTCTGTTCGTGACCCCCGATAAGACAATAAAAAACCACTAAATTTTATGAACTTTCAACTATAATGCGAACATCAAGTTACGTGGAAAGAACTCGAAAAGCACAATTTTATACTTTCATTTTTCCTCCTCCTTTTCCCAAAAGTAAACTAAATTTTGCACATTAGGAAAACACTTGCCCGCACATCTTTGAAAGAAAACCGCACGCTTTTGCTTCTTCTTGAATTGATTGCCAAAAATTACGCTGTAAATTCTTTACCACTACTACTGGCACTGTTGTGCATTATTGCCTTTCTTTCTTGTGATGCATGATGGTAGTGGTGGTAGAAGAAGAAGAAGAAGAAGAAGACGAAGGAAAATGAAGAAGAAACACACGTGCAGTGGGCAGTATTTATAAAGACAATACGCCATATATCATAAAAAGTGGTAAGAGTGGGGGAGGGGATTCTTCACTTACGTTTGTTGTGTATGTGTGTGAAAAGTCAGTAAAGAGAAAGGGAAGAGAGAAGAAATGTGTAATTAAAGTAAAATACATTCTGGCAATGATTTAAGAGGTTAAAAACCTGTCATATAAGCTTTATTGCATCTTCTTACTATATTCTTCTATAAAGGATGATACGACATGCTAGATGCTGCATATTATGTGTGTATATTTATCTATGTGCATAATAATATTGTTGATGCATTGTACATAAAAGAATAAAATTTCTATGGGAGAAATAGGAGGCGGAAACCATCCTTCTCTTGGTTCATGACACTAATTAGGTGCGAGGAGAGAAGCAGCGCAAAAAAAGTATAAAAGGTATACTGTATGATAATAATAATAATAAAATAATATTTTGTTGTGAATATATTTTCCCTACCCACATCTTTTTGCTTGTTTTTACACAACACATTCTGGCACTTGCCTTCCTTGGATATTTACGCAACTTGCTAGACATGCTGCCCCTAGCCTAGTCAGAAGAAAAGCTATCAAGACAAGCCGACTAAAAGTGATGATGATGATGATGATGAAGATGATATACCACCACACATATTAGTTTGTTAACATTTTGCACAAGTTGCTCTTCTAATATGCAATATTACATATGTATATCCATGCTTGCATAAAACCGAGAAAAGGCCATTTATAGTCTTACATTTTCTTTCCTAAAACTATATACGATATATCGTCAATTATAACATAGTTTAATCAGTGTGATCTTCTGTGTACACAGTATATACACAGCAGCAAAGAGAGAGAGAGAGAGAGAGCAGAGAGGGAGAACTTGACTCCAATTCCAGAGAATATTTCTGTAAAGAAAAGAATTTGGATAACATCACGTTTCCTTCAAGAGATGAGAAGAAATAAGCTGAAGCAAAAGAATCTTTGCCACACCACTACCACACACATACACACATGTACCTATATAAACACAGCAATGAAAAACTTTTTATCCTAACACTTCGAGTGAGAGGAAAAGTGGGAGAGATGTTAAATTACTAACTCGTAATGTAAGCAAAATGAAATTCATATGCTTCTTTAAGTATATATAAAAGTAAATATTGCGTAAACCATATTATATTAAAGCACTGCTGTTACGTGTTACTAACTAAATACTCAAAGTTATCTGTTTTCAACTTCTTAATACTTGAGCCTATGTAAAAAATACAAAAATGTCTGTGAATTGATCTACACTATATTACCATTTGTAAGGTTATATTATCATCTTTGCTGTAATAATAATAAAAATAATAATAGTACAATAATAATAATGGTAGATAAGTGGTTTCTCTCTCTCTCTTTTCTCTCTTCTTGTTGTTAAATGTTCCGACATAAATTTTAATAAGTGCCACATGGAGTTTTCTGTGCGGCATTTTCCTTTTGTTTGTATTAAAGGCAAACACGTACATAAACAGTACGTCAATGTGTAATTTTTGTTATATGATGTCATTGATTGTCCGACTTTGTAAATCTTTCTCTCTTTTTATTTTAACCTTTTGCATTTTAGACAACAACATAAATTTAGGTATATTATATGCTTACCTTTTGCTTTTATGGTGATAATAATGAGAAAGCAATGAGTGCATTTTTACACAAGAATAAAATGGAGAAATAATAATAACTTGCAAATAAATTCTTAATTTCGTGAAAAGATATTTTAGATTATTAATATTCGTACATATTTAGGAGACGTGAATGGGTATAGATTTCTCAGTAAGTGAGCTTTTAGTCAAGGGCTCGAAACTACTAATTCGCAAAACTGGACATTATCTTGTCCTTGAATAAATCAAACTTGAAGACGAGTAGCATGAATTTAGCATTCACAAACATACTTAAAATTTTCAAGGATGTGCATACAATATACATTCAATGTTTGTGTATACCTAAGCTCCTCTTGTGCAACTTCATGACTTTTGTCTTTAAAGATTTTACTTTTTTCCGTGACTGAATGCGAATTACATATTCAATGGAGTCTTAAAAGTCAACAAGAAAAAGGAAAGTAGACAAAATGTCCGTAAAAAAGAAAAACTTTTTGAAAGAACAATAAGTTACAAAAAATATATTAAAAAAAAACTTTTTCTTCCGCTTGTGCGTTTGTTAGAGTAGCATATCTCGGCATGGTCAGCTCATGCAATGCAGAAACTGTTTGTTATATAGCAGTAGACTACATAGTATAAAGATAAATGCTCTATCTCTATTATTATATGTTTTATGTAGTAGGACACAAAAGTAAGTTGTGTAGCAATTACGATGATTGTAGAGCGAATGTGATCTCTACATATTTTACAAGTGAAATCAAGAATTGTATAATATGATGATGTACCTAAGTAAACTTTACAAGGACATATATATACCTATGGATCCTTCTTCCTCTGCATTCCTGTAATCGAATATGTTTAAGGAACATAAGAGAATAAAAGGAATCAGCCACGGAATCGGTCCCAAGGGCGTAGTCCATTGAATTGCTGAAAACGAACAGAATTTTCATCGTTTTCTTTTCCAATCGTGAAAAATGTCCAAGGGACCTCTAAAACCCTATATATACCTACCTACATGTTTGTGCTCATTAAATCGACAGCCTCTTCCAAATAAATGTCTATAAGAAATATACATAAACATTCAATTGTCTTCATAATACTTGGCTAAAGAGCTATAGAGCGTTAGGTTTACTTACGTATCTACCCCAAAAGTACCAACTCCCCGAGTTAATTAATGTTCCATGAATTAAATACATATTATGCCTATATATTACACAGATATTGAAAATTTTCCAATCTCATTTCTGCTGATTAGTTAAATGTCCTACCATTTGTAACGATTATGCATATTAACTGTGTTTAACTTTTCCTAAAGCTTGCTTGAGAAACGCCGACCAAGAAATAAGAAAATGCGTGTCAAGTCATGTTTGCGAACAACTCAAATGTAAATGTGATATTTTTAAAGAAATAAAAATTGTTAGGAATAAAAAAACTACGTGTAAGAAACGTAAACTACTTTGGTTAGTTTTCCCGGTTAAATTGACAAAAAAACATATGCCTATGCATACATACACATGTGTCAACCTCTCAATATATAACAAGTAATGAACGATACTTTGTTATATTATATACCTACCTACTTAGATTATCTTCTTGAATTTTATTTCTTGACTCTTCTGCTGAGTCGCAATCTCAGATTATGTAATCATACACGATCACGATGATGGCGATGTGCATGACAGGATGGCTAGCTATAATGAGAACAGTTGGAAAACACAAAAAAGTTTCAAAAACTAAATTAAGAGGACGACGAGGATGATGTTGATGCTGTCACCAAAATCTTAAAGAAAATAAAAGATATGGTATGGTGTGATGTGTGATATCACCATTTCTGCTACTTATCCCAATGCATTTGGTATGTATTTTCATCCTTTTTTCCAAGAAATAATTTTGTTTGCCCTTGTCTGTCCCAGTACAATTTTCTTGAAGAGACGCAACGGTACATTAGTTGATGTAATTGAATGAATTTAATAGAAAAAGCTGGAAAGTGAAACTTTCTTCTACAGATAGCCAAAAAAAATTCATTTGGAATATCAACGACCATTATACAAGAATAAGTGTTAACGCATGTTTTGGTCCATTGTGCAACACAACTTGACAACTTGTTTGGCTTTTGATTCTTTTTTCTTCTTGGAAAAGAAATTTTCTTCGGAAGGATGTAAAAGGATAAGTAGCCATTGAAGACTTTGTGACATCGATAAGGCTACTTTTTTGTTCCTACCTTTTCAACTAGAAAGTTTGTCTTTTTATTCCTTTTCTTTATTTTTCCGGGAATTATATTTTTCAGGCCAATGGGCACACAATATTCTGTCACAAATAAATTACACAAAAAAATACATATATATATGCTGTTTGGTGTGTGTGTATGGAGGATAAATAGGTTTATTTATCAAATAAATCTTTTGAGGAAGTGATACATTTATACGCGTCTTTCATGCTGCTTCCGATTCTGGCGCGGAGTTAGAAAAGAAACCGGTCAATAACCATATTATCTTTTGTCGGTAAGTAATTAAACTAGTGCAGAAGTCTATCGTCCATCCTCTACAACTTGTACGGAGTTTGCTGACTGGCCCGCAGTTTGTAAAGAGAGAGAGGTCCTTCATTCATTTGACAACTGTATGAGTGGACGTTTGTGTGTTGTGTGTGTGTGTGTGTGAGAAGAAGGAACAAGTACTTTTATTCATTTCTCATTCGGAGTTAAAAAGTATCCCTTCCCCTTGGCTCTTGCCCTGGCAGCTGGGAACTTTTTAAATGTTATAAGCTGGCATGGATTTGGAATATAAGATGTATACATAACGGCGAATAATAGTTTGGAGCTTTTAAGGCTCTGGAGTCAAATCTGCCAAATAGATTTAATGCATCTTTTCCAATACTATATTCTATGAAAAGACAGTATAATGTACAACATATTTGCGTTCTATGGTGAAAAAACTGGGGTCCTAGTGAACAAATCTTTTATTATGACATGAAAGAATGTTTTCGTGTTATATAATGTTTATTATGATATGTTTGCATTCAGCGGGAATTTTTTCGTGAACTGAAATTCATTATCGATGTTATGCATAAAAATGCATATGCACACGTCACACATATGGTGACAGATGACAGATGTGAGCTCGTCAAATTGCAGACTGCAGATAATACTGGATGTTCAATTATGGCATTCACATTGCTTGAAAAAACAGAAGTTGGAATGTGATTGTGGTATCTACAGATTAACATTATTTACTGTGCGTATACTCATGAAACCAGTTTGTAATATGCTGAAATGAATGAATTAAGCAGAATGATATGAATGAACGATTCATGAATCATGATTCCATGAAATCACAGCCGGACAAAAAAAGTTTGATACAATAAATAAACATGTTTTTATGGCTTTGGTGTTTGTATTTCTGGCCTGAGTTGTTCGTTGGATAGCAATGTCACGTAGATTAAGCAGGATGAAAAATGTTGATTGCAAATTGCAAATCACTTTGTAAAAAAAATTCAACCACAGCGTAATTTTATAAGTGTATTTTGCAATTTTAATGTTATACACATGCGCTTAAAAACCATGAAATTCAGATATAAATGGAAATCATCCATTTATGATTATGATTAACATAACATTTAGTTTGCATCTTCTTCAGGATCTAAAAATGTTGATTAAATCATAGCTCATTGCACATTTAATTTTAGAAATGCAACCACATCCCTTTTGGTATTTTGGTCTCATATGGTTAATGCTAGAATGCTGGTTTAGTAATTCATGAGATTTGTCACGTTTGTAATAAATGTGAAAAGGAAACGCGGTTTTGTGGCAATCATTTCAAAAACGCGATATTGGCAAATCCTGAAGTATGATTTAAAAAAGAAAATAATTTTTTAAAGACCACCAATACAAGCTATTTAGATGTATCCAGTTATCAAGCTGTAAATTTACCAGCTATTGTTTTGCATAACCATCCAAGCTACTTTTTGGTTTCTAGTTCAAGTCAAGATAATTCAAAATGAAGGCTGTGATTCTCTGTACCCTTGTCCTCTTCGTTGCTTATGCAGCAGACGCACAACTTGGAACCTGTAAATAGGGTGGTCGGATTGCATGCGTAGGATCATGCAAGGCCCAAAACTGCGCCACAGGATCCTGCAGTGGTGGTAGCACCTGTCGGTGTGCGAGATGTGGAAAGGGAGCAGGCTGGCCGAATTTGCCAGGTAAACTACCAGGTCGACGGACAAGTAGTAAATTGAGTCCCTTATAGTATTTGTTGTGTTTTTTGCTAATATTTGTACAGGTACTGATATTAAAATGTTGGCCTGATTTTATTTGTCAGGAAAGTAAAATTATCGATGATGGATGATTGCCCGGAAATTGAAACAAAAAATTGAGCTTAATTGTTGATATTTTTTATCTTTCTACGACTATCTACTGCATGAAGTTTATGTCAAGCAGTAGATAGTTGATAGTGGTAGAAAGTTGACATTTTTATATAATGCTTTTGGCTTTATATTACAAATATAAACATTCGACTATTTACACTACTGCTTTGATCCGACCAAATTAAAAAAACGCATTTACAACCGATAAACTGATTTGTTAAAAAAAATCTTATTATTTACATTCATCAGTAAAAAAAAATATTAGCGCTGCATTAATTTACATAATAAAAGCACACGAAATCCGTAACATTCATAGCCAATATACCTGTCACCTGTACTGAAATATTTTACAATAATTTGTTTGGCTCAAATTCACAAAATTACGTAAACATGCATTCATACGTCGCACAGATTCATGTTCATTGTCAAATAAAATTGAACTCATTGATGCAAAAAATGATTTGATCAGAGTTATAGAAGATTTGCATCACGGCAAGATTTGTTTAAATTACGACTTACAACGTTGGGTTTAGGCTGAATGAGTAATGTTGTTCTAACCTAAAAGTCATAAGGAAATTTATCTAAAAATATTAGATCAGAATGGATGAAAATGGTCTGTACAATGTAGCTCTGTCAGCATATTGTGAAAATTAAAATCCTTCCTGTTTGATTTTAATGTTTATCGGATTATGCTTTAAAATTTGTCAGACCAATTCTAGAAAATGCACGTGCCTATTATGAATATCGCCATATATATAAAGGAAAGGTTGCTTCGAATTACATCAATACTTTCATCGACTCCATCGACAGACTACCTTCTACCAGTCCTATAATAAGTATCCAGAGAATACTTTGTGATTCCATTCCTAAATTCAACTCAACTTCAAATTTCAAAATGAAGGTTGTAATCCTCTGTGCCCTTATCCTCTTCGTTGCTTATGCAGCAGACGCACAACTTGGAACCTGTAAATGGGGTGGTCGGGTTGCATGCGTAGGATCATGCAAGGCACAAAGCTGTGCCACAGGTTCCTGTGTCGGAGACATTTGTCGGTGTTCCAGATGTGAGGCTGGACCAGGCTGGCCAAATTTACCAGGTAAAATACCGATTCTTAAATTAATTTTCATGAATTCGAATTTGCAAGCAATATTCTCGTCATATGTATTTAATTTTTTGTTTCGTAGGGAAATGAAGTCATGAAAAATGATCCGAAATGAAAACATCATTTGCACGTGCAACAAAACTGTCCATTCAATTCGAGGCGGAAATGTGATTTTATTTTATAAAAATGTGAATTATACACTTTAGAAAACACACTGTGCGAATAAATTAAAATTAACGTATCAAGTATTTTTTTTTAAATTTTATTGCCATCCATAAACGTAGCATAAAATCACACTTAAATTAAAAACACATGCATATCACATCCTTATCTAATCATAATATCTGTATCCCTACCATAGAACGAACTACCTTCCAAATTTAAAGGATGATTATGTTAAAGCTAATAAATTATGTTGTCAAGCTCTGATTGGTCCCCCGAATTGGGCTTGGACTACAAAAGGAACAAACACTACTGCTACTGATGTTACTGGAGGCTTTCATCCATATGACGACGTTCTTTGTATTGGTCAAGCTACCCTGAACGGACCAAACGATTTGTGAGAAGATTCATGGGAAATTGGGAAGATATTCCGGACATTCCATATTGTACGTGTTTAATACAATGCAATTTAGATTTCTATAAACGTTTAAAAACTTGTATTTAATTAGCACGGCGATTTTAATGCAATTTTCAAAGAGGGATAATTTGTGTGTGCATACTTTTTTAAACGAGGGAAATCGTGCGAACGGGTAAAACATATAATGTTTGAAGTTCTAATGTGCAAAATCGACTGAGAAATTTAAAGTTTTGTTCGGAGCATTTCAATTTTAAACATGCATTTCAATGAGCATGCATGAGCAGCAAAAAACAATTTCCATGAACTCTTAAATTCGATCCTGTATATCCGTCTACATTTGTGCTAATGTTTTATGGCGATCAATTTTTATTTCGCAGAAAGTTGATAATAAGAAAAATAGATTTAATTAATAATATATTCCACTCATCGTACTATCTCACTTGTAATTTCTAAGCGAACAAATTATTACACATTTATGAGCCGAAATGAAAAGAAATCATGAGCTTTGCAATTATTTATCTTCCTGGTTTTATTCCTCGTATCTTATAAATCGTTAAGGTTACATTATCATGATTATTATATACATTCTTATATACACATTCTATTAAATATTCAGGATTAAACTATTAATTTTTTTTACATTTTTTACATTATTATTTTACACGGCTATATTAGGATAATCTTATTGTACAATAAAAATTAGCTAAGTTAATTAGTCCAGGTATTCCTAATGCGATTGATTTTTTTTATATAAGAAACTTTAAATTTAATTACAATATTAATTATCAATATTATATAACGTTCATCAAGGTAAAATCCTCGAGGACTGGAGATCAGATTATACATTAGATTGAAAATATTATTATTACAATATTATGTACATTATACTTGTATCGGAATGCATCAGACTGTTTTCGTTGTTGTAAGATTCTTACACGTAAATTTACTTAGCTTGGCTTATCAGAAACAAACACACGCATACAAACCTACATACGTACATCTATGCATATTCTATATTTATACACAACTACTTATTATACATTTTAATAAAATTTCGTAATAAAAATTACTCTGGTTACGCTACGCACTAATCCGCAAAACAATAAAACTAATCAAAGTTAAAATTTAAAGAATTTTAATTACCTAGACACAGACATTTGCACGTAATACTAATTCAGCTAACACATAATATATACATATATATGTATGATCTATCTATGTACAATATTTTGATAACCCATATAATACTGATTTATACATGTACTGAAATATTATTTAATTGGTTTGTTGAAAAATCTCGTCTGATTATATACAAACCTACATACGTACATCTATGCATATTCTATATTTATACACAACTACTTATTATACATTTTAATAAAATTTCGTAATAAAAATTACTCTGGTTACGCTATGCACTAATCCGCAAAACAATAAAACTAATTAAAGCTAAAAAAAATTTAAAGAATTTTAATTACCTAGACACAAACATTTGGACGTAATACTAATTCAGCTAACACATGTATATGTATGATCTATCTATGTACAACATTTTGATAACCCATATAATACTGATTTATACATGTACTGAAATATTATTTAATTGGTTTGTTGAAAAATCTCGTCTGATTAATCAAATTTTTTGCTTTTCTTTAGTCGAGCTAAGTTTAAGTATATCATCATTATTAATCGTCGTAAATTAGACATATTATTATATTTCATAAAAATCTTGTATTATAAACGTCATGTACATCGAATATGATTTTGAAATGGACAGTTATGTTTTACCTGCAATCCTGAGGCTTATAAGTTAATTTATCAACATTGTCATCTTTATCATTATTTTAATACAAGTAATATGCATATTGATAGTGTAAATTCAAAACCAATATCCTTTATATTATGTCATGATTTAAATCAGAAAGTAAAGTCATCATATTTTGTCTCTTCTTCTCCTTCGTCACCTCCCTTTCCCAAATCTCACACACAACTTTCAGGAACATTCACAGACAACAACTTTTGTTTCATTTGTTTAGGATCATAGTACGGATCTCCTCCACCTCCTCCTCCTCCCGATGAGGGATGATGTCTGAGCGTCCCCAACGTGCTAAAATTGTNCCTCCTCCTCCCGATGAGGGATGATGTCTGAGCGTCCCCAACGTGCTAAAATTGTCAAGCTCGTTCATCGGCGTTGTTCCCGGTGGCATACGATATTGATAGTTGGTTGCAGACTGGGTAGCCGTTGTTGTCCCGTACCCAGCTGGAATTCTAGTGCTGCCCATTAGATCACCTGGGTCAGCGTAATACTGATGATGATTAATTTGTTGTTGCTGCTGCTGCTGATGGTGATGATGGACGTGCTCCCCAGGAAGTGCATAATGCTGTGTATTCGGTGTTTGGGGATATTGGACTTGTGGATGATGCTCCACGGGATAGGAGATCTACAAATGGAAGGATTCACAGACAATAAAATAAAGCCATGGTCAATGAGAAGAAATGCTATACTCTCCGTTTGACTTGCACTTTTTTCAGTAAAAAAAAAGTGTCCAGAGTTTGTCTTTGATATGGATTATTTTATTTTACAACTTACGTTGGACTGAGAGCAGTAGTTTGCGGAGCCAGCGGGTAGCGTGGCTGTTGTGTACCTCGTCACCCTTTCTCCATTTGTTTTACTACTGCTGGACATTACAATGGCTGGTGAAATTGCTGAATGGTCAGTTCCTCCTGAGAGATAAGAGAAAAGAAATGTTCCAATCATCTCATCAAAAGTCATGAAAAAAGCCATTGGAACGACCGATCAAACCTCTCTCTCAAATCCCTTTTCTCCGTTACTACTTACTATACTCACCACTTTAACTTTCCGTTCAGTTGATAGTACCTATTTTTTTATATAGTGTCTGTGTACTACGTTTTATACATATGTTGTAAAGCCAACTATTTCTATCTTCTAAGTACATTACCCATTATTATTGTATATATAACTAGTTATATGCAATAAGAGAGCAAAGGGCATATGGATATATAATATCATCCTACGTTACTTTTTGACTATACTTTTCTGATAGCCTGACAGTATTCCCAGTAGAGCGGAGAAAAAAAATCTGGCAAAGTTGACAAAACAATAGAACAAGTGAATGCAATGATTTGGAAAAGTGATTTCAACTGAGATTCGTATACTAAAGTGTGGGTACACCTACTACTACACACAAACGCTCATGTCTACCTTATTGCTCATGACGAAAAGAAAAACGAAAAGAAAAAAGAAATGAGTTTTGTTTTGTTGCAGTTTTGTTTCTATCTTTTTTCCGATTCATATACATATGTGTATGCTATTTTGCGACTTTTGAGTTGGTTGAATGGATACATACTACATAACGTTGTATTGCGGTATTATGAGCTTACCAACAACAAAAATAACAAGCAGATCGAATAGAAAAGCTATAAAAGTAAATTGATGCAGTCATATGAGACGGATTGCTTTCTTGCCTTTTCCTTTTTGGTTCCCTATCAAAAGAAAATATATGTATTCTACATTTAATTTT
Source organism: Zhuqinia jingwanae (assembly GCA_027744095.1). Taxonomy (NCBI): domain Eukaryota; kingdom Metazoa; phylum Arthropoda; class Collembola; order Entomobryomorpha; family Paronellidae; genus Zhuqinia; species Zhuqinia jingwanae. The sequence goes on along the minus strand of JAHZNC010002077.1, from coordinate 11,054 downwards.
TTTCTGTCTTTAGCCGGATGATACTGGAACGAAGAAAAAATATGAAAAAGAGAAAGTTATCAAAAGTAATACATACGGAGAAAAAGTATGCGAAAAATAATAACATTACAATGTTTCAATTTATGAATAAGGCAATATTACTAAGTTTTCGACTTGAGTTCAAGGTAATATATATTAGGTACATTACTTTTACTAAAACTAAACTTGTACAAAACTTTTTTTATTTGGTTAGCATATATGTATGTATGTTTACCCATATTGGACGGGATAATATCAGGATCTTTATCATCTGACGAGATTCCATCTTTCGAGTCCACTGGACCATCATGTGCTTGTAAATTGCCAGTGGAATTTTTATGGGACTCTTCATGAAGCTTCTTAGTGGAGGCGCGTTTCCTGGCCTTGGAGCGAATCTGAAGAACTCGGAAAATCATGACTGGTGCCCACACACAGGAAGACGGCAGTTCCTCCGATGGCGACAGATAGGGCAAAGGAAAACCATGAGTACTCCTGCGGTGTTACAGCTGCTTAAAGAAAATCAACCAAATATAAAGAATTTACTAAAGAGCTTCTACTATGCTCCTCATAATATGGACTTGTTGAAAAGTGTATATTGTGACCCCGCCTCATATCGTGAAACATTCTCGATATTTTTGCGAATCAAATTAATATTTTTTAAGAAAACTACCATAAGTATTTTTAAATTTATATTAGAAATCCCTTTTGCAAACCCCGTATTAATCTGTTTCTTTTATGTAGGCTCATGCGTTGTTGTGACGGAAAATATGTAAGGAAATATGACTTGTTATGCATGTTGTTTGTACGAACCTGCCATCTTTTCCGTTTGTTTTGCGATAAGCTCATCAATACGATACGGCTCACTCCGTCCTTTGGCATTGACAGAGTAGATAAGGGCACGGAATCCAGTCCCGCTGGGTGTCAAATTCCCCAAATGAAAGGCAACCGTATTGCTGGAGGCGTTGTATCGTACCTCTGAACTCTCAATCTCAAGAACCTCTAGAACAAACTGTTGAGGGAGTCCTCCATCATGGCCTTCTTCACAGCGTAGCTCCACTGACTCGGCGGTTTCGTTGAAAACTGTGCAATTTGTCACAGGGGACGGTTTCTCTGTGTCACAGATAACATAAAGCATGCGTTACATACATTATATGTATAGTTTATGATAAGAATCAGCTTAAAGAAGAATAAAGTGCACATCCCTTGAAAATCCCCTAAAATATGTATTGAGATTATGATAATTTATGAGAATGAAAATATTCCCATCATTCTTTTCGAGGATACTGCAACGCTTTACATGACGCTACTTTAAGTCGGCATTCCTGCTTTGGTATCACCTCTTTTCTTAAAAATTAGGAATGTGAAGGAAAGAACATTCCTATACATTTTTTTCATCTCATGAAAAGTGTAAAAAAGCAGTGAAACTGGTGAAAGTATTTTCTCCACCACCCCAGCGCCATCCAAGAACAACATTATAAACTACGCCAAAACTTTCTCCACTTTTTTGCTAGTTGGCGCTTAGTCTACTAGATGTCGTGCTCAATCAACTCTTGTTGTTGTTGTCAACTCTCTCAAAAAATATTGTTATCAACTTACCCGCTGCCACTACTTGAAAGATACATGACTGACCAGTCATCTGAGCACCAACAGAATTAGTTCCCCGGCAGGATAGTTGTCCGTAATCCAAATTTGAAGTTGGTGAATAGTGGATGATGCTCGTAGCTCCTTTGTTTGTGTACCTAGATGACGGAAGTGGCATCAATTGCCCAGATGCGGCTAGATGCCATTGGAAAGTTACATCTTCTGGATCAGCATCCAGCTCACATTTGATTGAAACCCGTTCACCTTTCGATACGCCAACAATAACATGTTTATCATTCCGGCAGGCAGGGGCGTCTGTAGAAAAATTGAAACAGAAAAAAAAATGAAATAATTTTAGTAATTTTATTCCAGCTCCGGGTATACATGTATGTAATATAGCTAAGCACATTGTTAGTTTGCTGGTCTGTCAAAACGTGAAAAATAAATCACTCATTTTCTATATGTTAGCTGATTATGCGGATAAGGATTTTGATAACAGGCTGTTGGGATTTTGGACATGGGCACAAGCACAAAAATAAACGCATTTTCATACGCACTCTAATTAAATTAAGTTTGGTGCCACCCTTTCCCTGTCAAAGTTCTTTTTGAAGACCTGCATATTTTTAATACAATTTTTGGTAGTCAACAAAACACAGTAAAAATCTTTTTATCAACGAGTTTTCCTGCTTAATTGTGTCTACCAGCAGCAAAACGCAGAAAATATATGGTGAAAGTTTGCTCAGTTTTTTTTGCTCGAGTGCAGTGTGATTATGATATCCATCTCTCTTTGCGCTAGTTTACATACATAATTCAATTCCTCCAGAGAGATCCCAGACTTTCGCTCATTATTATATGCTTGTGTTCATTTTTTATCACCTGAATGAAAAAAACAAACAAAAGGCATTCATTTTTTCAAGTGGAATACATAGGTATATACCTCTATACACGCACGTCATGCAATGTACCACCGCAGATAATCTCTTGTCTGCATGCTCATTCTCTACTACGAGAGAACCATATAATAATCATTTAAACAAACATGGGAAAAATGAGAGATGCAGGCGTGTGAGCGATATGTGCTCTCTCTCTCTCTCTTCACTACGCACACAAATCTTGTGTTATGCATGCATTATTATTCTCCTTTTTCTCCTCTTCTCTTTTATCCTCATCAGGAAAATGCACACACACGCAAGAGTCTCGTTCATTATTATTATTTTTTCCCTGGTGGTGTGTAGTACTAGTTGTGAAGTTGGTATTATTATCCCTATAATATATAAATATATACAAACTACTGCACTAACGATGAAGTGAGGAAGCGTTAAGATTATAAATTATGCATATCATAGCTCAATCCCGGACAAACATGAACACACACACACACACGTGTATCTAGGTGTGTATGTAAATGTATGTGTATATGTAGACAGCTAAAAACAACGAGATTAGTATCAACTTTGTTACATTTTCAAACAACTAACGAAACTAAAATAATATAAACTACATCTCTCTTTCTCTCCCTCTTGTTATCTCAAACTAAAGCATGCCAACAGCCCTCTCAGGAACAAAAGAACCTTAAAGGCATATCTATTATACGATAAGATCATGCATACTTATGCATACACGCATACACAAGTGTGATTACAGCTTACAGCTCAAACGCTATCATCTCGTAATGCACGTAAATAATACTTACATAAAGTGAGGGAACTGAATGATGGTTGTGTATACTTATGTGTATACTGTTTATGAAATGATAGAAGAATGAATGACTTTCTCTCGATCTATTTTTTAAAAACAAATTTGGTTTGTAGGACACGTTCCCTTTTTCTCGCCTACACTTTCTTCTTATTTGTGATACTACTACTGTGGTCTTGGATTTATTTTTTGTACAACAGCGTCATTATTTTACCCGCAGATTTATTCAACTTTCTCTCCCTTCCTTTTGTATTCTGGTCTGGTGTCATTAGCACACTAAACTGTGTGTGTGTGTGTGTTCTTTTTCACTCTTCTACTCCTCCTCCTCTTTCTTCACATCCTTTCATTCACACAGTCAAACAATGCCAATTATTATTACTACTATTATTACACTCCTGGCACTTTACAACACTGCAATGCATATATAAATATTAGACAGTTACTCTTTTCACTCAAGCTTTTCTCTTTCTCTCAGATGCAGGCATCTTTCACTCAATTACATATCTTGTCTTTTCTCATCTCCTCCACCTCTTCCGTTACTGATGCTATGCAATGTTATGTATACCTCTTTCTCTTTAAATTTCTATAGTCATCAATGTAATGAAAGTTTTCAGACAGTATATATGTGTGTGTGTGTGTAGAGTCTTGGAATGAGTAGATGAGAAGAGGGGCAATAATAATAGAATTAATAACAACCTAGTATACTAACACCACACCACCACTACTACCACCACCACTACTACTTCTACCACTACCATATCATCATCGTCCTGCAACACCAAATCTTCTGCTAGTGGCAGGCTGCTGCTGCTGCATGAAAGCAAGACAGACGCAGACATAAAATGGACAAGATGAGGAGAAACTATTTATTAAAGTTATAAGAGGCATCCTATCCGGTTTCCTCTTTCTCTGACTCTCTGCTCTGCTTTATAATACCCACACAAACTCATATTCATAATGTAATGTATATAAGTTATATAGTCAAAGACATTTGTGTATTTTTTATAGGTATATCCCAATTTCTTGACTACACATTAGCCACAGTCTATCCCTCTCTATCTACTCTCCACTTTTGAAGTTAAATACAGCTTAATGTAATATTTGGATTTTAGTTAGCTTATAGCTTTAGCATCTCCTTTCTCTGTCTGCCTGATGTAAAATTTCTCTAAACGCACTACTGCACTTTCCCCTATCCCCTTTCTGCATTTTGCTTATATAAAAAATACACTGGTGTCATAACGATAGCATATCATTTCCCCTTTATAAATAGTAACGGATAACCACTACCACACATACACACATACCATCCGTATCCTTTGGCGATTAAAACTGGTATATAAATTGAAGCTGCTGCTGTTGCTGAAAAGCATAAAGTCCCTAAAACACACATAGTTGTAGCAATGGTGGTCTTGGTGGTGGTGGGCTATTTCAATTAATAAAATATAATCCAACTTGTCGTTTTACCCGTCGTCCATGCCTTTTAACATGTCCCAAATATCCCACACTATATATTATTTTGGTGCGTATGTTGTTTTTCTCTGGTGTTGGTTGTTTTGGAAGTGCTACTACACGCCTCCACATTATCTTCATCACAACTATCCCCCACACTTTCAAGTTAGACCAGTGTATATGCCAATAGACGAACAGTATAATATCTCTTTTTTTAGAGAGACACGATAGACATGAACATTTTCCTCCGGTTATCTCTTACAACACTTTTTTTCTTCTTGTTACCACTTCTCATCCTTTCCTGGGCCAGGACTCTGTATAATGAAATATTTCTTGTTTGCATGCTTACAATTATTATTACTACTACACTGCTGCACTTGCAGCTTTACCTTAACTTTGTATTTTGTATAATTATTAAATATATTAAGCTGAAGAAGAATGATATTATTCTGTGTGCTCTCCAGCCACAATTACTATGTGCCTTGCAGGTCTTTGCAATTACATATAGCACACGGGTAAAAACAAAATGATTCAGTGTAGATGAGTTATCAAATCAGAGAGAGAGAGAGGTAAACCTTTTAAGTTTTTGCAGTAGAGTAATCCAAATTCTGGGTATCTGCTACTATCTTGTAGCATGCAAGGTTTCCTGCGTGAATAATCTCCTCTCCAAAAATAACTGATGTGTTGGGCTGAGGTTTTGTGTTTTTCCAACTGTTTTTGTGTAAATATACCTATGTATTTGTGTAAATACATTGAAGCGGAAAGTATAAGAGAAAACGAGAGAAAAGAGAAAGAGGATGGATAGATGGTAGCTGCTGCTATTGATGATGATGATGATGAGGCTACGGGCAATTTTTACAAAAGCCTTTCGCACTACTACAGCTGCAGCATAAACATAATAATCACTGCCAGACAAACGTGTGGGAATAATTCGTGTAGAAAAATAAAGAAGTAAATGAACTGAGTGGTATTTTTGGTGTAGAATTTTTTGGATTATCTGGAATCCAAGCTGTATATGTGTGTGTGTGCATAGGTATACCTATACATAGATGAAAAAAGGACACGTGCTCTGAGATAGATATTCAAAATATTTTTAGTGTGCCTATAACATAGGTACTTAGGAGCCAGGGAAATAAATACCGCGTTTAAATAATGCTAATTTTGTTGAACTTATATATTATCCTTTTTATAGAACTAACTAGTTGATCCTTTTGGATTTTAAAATAGAAAAAATACATTTCTTACGGACTACTGGATTAAAAACGTTTATATATTCGTCGATCATATAACTTTAGTCTGTCAGTCCCGTTTTCTTACGTTATCCAAACGTTTGATATTCTTTAAACTTGGCCCAAATGCTGTTTTAATTAGATCAAAAGTCGCGGACAGGTCCAAGTAGTATTCCAAATTTTCATCTGCTGTTCCATCCGTTTTTACAACTCTACACAATCCTTCTCTGTGGTGTTACAAGTAAAGCTTTTTATTATTATGATTGTATGCTGGTTGTTCATAAAACTTTACTTGTGGATCGTGATTAGAATTTAAAATGTTTAATAATTTTCTCTGTTGAGAAGGGGGAGAAAGAGCAACGCTTACTCCTGTCATTATTAACATCATTACTATTACCTACGTACAGTTGGATAGATAAAAGAGGAAAGAAAAAAATTGAACAACTCAACTCAAAAGTGAACAACTTTTTTCTTTGTTTCTTTGATTAAACTTTCCAAGGAGTATGTTATACTCTCATCATCAAAAAAATAGCTTTCTTTTTTTGCATCTTTTTACACTTTTTTGTTCCTTTAATTCAGTATCGTCATGCCAAACCTTTGCAGGTTAACATTCAAAAATAAACTTCTAAAAATACACTGACGGAGGCAAAATTGGTGCGTATATTAAAAGTCAGTACGAAGGAGAAAAGGACAAAAAATGTCGTAATTATTGTCCTATGGTGACCTTGTCCAACTCCTTCCTATAGAAAAACGACGTTACTCATTAAATGCATCGTGCATTCATATTGCCTTATTGAGCAGGAACGAGAAATTTTTTGAGGGGGTATAACTACACAACGTGATCATCGAGTCTGTCTTTCCTCGAAAAACTATACTCCAACTTAAAAGTGAAAGCTTTGCAGTACTAGTGTAATAATCAGTTAGAAAAGTTTAGCATCTTTCAAGTCAAGATCGCCTCATTTACTAATCGGAAAGGCACTTGCACGCATCAGACGTATAATAACTGCTACTGTAATTGTCTAGATCCAGCTAATGAGGACGGAAAAAGAGGAAGGAAGACAGCAGGATGCCAATGACGACGTTACTCTCGAATCGACGTCCTCGATTTCAATCACAATGCAGCTATTCCAATTACTAAACGAAATATGACTTGAAACTCTGCCAGCGATCGAAGATTATGAGTTTAATATAGCGAAAATCTCAAAAAGACACTTTAAGTGTAAAAGGAAGATTTTGTAAGCACACAGCTAGCTAGAGTTCACTTGTAATGCTGTCGTATTTGCTTATAAAGTTAGTGCATGTTCCATTTAACTATACTGCACCAGAATTTACATTATAAAATTCATTATCGATATTATTTTGTAAGACTTTTGCATACACATTTTAACCTTGAAGCATATAATATCCATTGAAATACCTGCATTGCATTGTCAGTAACAGTTCATTGGTTCCCATAATCAAATTTTCAATAATGACGCCAATAAGATGTAGGATAGTAAGCATTGGAATGAAAAGGAGAAAAGACAAGAGAGGGAGTAACTTTGATAATCGGGAAGACAAGGTAGAACCATTAAAAAGCAGCAAACGTCAACGACAAAGTACGGTTGAAATGTTTGCTCCTTTTAGTTTCGAGGACATGGATATTACATACATAGGTACGTACATACACTATTAAATTTTCATCAATGCCATATTAATATTACTACAAGGAGAAATGGCAGAATGTAAATATAATCTCAAGACTATATATTTAGTAAACGACGACGGACGACGACGACCACCCTGGCCACCATACTCACCAAACCACCGCCACTACCCATATTACATATCCACTTCACTCACTCACCTTCCTTTAAACCAAAGACGTCCTCCCTTTCTCTCTGGTGGTGGTGACGGTACTAGTAGTGGCAGTATTCTCGGAAGATGTTTTAAGTGTAATATTCATTAATTTTTTGCGGAAACCGCTGAATTAGTTGTGGCATTTTCCAGGCAAGTCAAGTCAAAGGAGCAGCCAACAGAGAGAGAGAGAAAAAAAAGATGTAACAGAAACGGGCGGAAAAGAACAAAAGGCCAACACAGCCATATCACCTTCCTCTTCTTATTTACACGTGTGGGTATCCCACAATGTACTATTGTGTATGCACTCTCTTTCTCTCTTCCCCTCTACTATGGAGGTTTGCTCTTTCTTTGGATGAGAATCACTACCACTTTTTTTGTCCTTTTGTCTTATTTTTAATAAGAAGGGAAAGGAAACGGTGTGGTGGTGATGATAAAGAAGAAGTGAGAAAAAAGTTAAAAACAAAAGAGAATGACGTGTGCACCTTCATTGAATTTTAAGTAAAAACGGCAATTTTCCTTTGTACTTGAATAAGAACGAGCTATATAATAGGTAGGTTTTCAAGCTTATGCATATGCATGAATGAAAATTGAGAGGATACGGTTCATGGACAATAGAACAAAACGTGCTGAAATACTATCAGACGAGAAGGAGACATGGCCCTGTTATAATATAAGTACGTAGGTAACTGAAAAAGTTTAGTAAAATGATAATAATAAAAATAATTATATGGGCCATGATGGTAGGGCAAAGTATCCATGAAAAAGTGACCTGAGTAAAGAGAGAGAAAGAGAGAAGGGTCAGACAAGTCAACTTGGTTAACTTGATATAATATCCACCTATATAGGTAGCTAAGTATGTAGGTATGTATAAAGTACATGCACAGAGTTTACATTTTTTTACATTGCTTATTCCACTACACGTACTCAAACTATGCTGAAGAAATCCTTTGAGAATCGGAAACTTGGTGGGAGTATTCTGCGAAGTGGCTCTCAACCAACTACGTGAACCCATTACAAACTTGTACTAACTGTTATACTGCCACTTCTTCTTCCTCACGCTCATCATCATCGCTCCGCTTTTAGTAACAATTTTTCTTCTTCTTTCTTTCATTCTTTTTCTCTCTCTCTTTCACCCTTCATCCGATACCTTTTAATGCAAGTCAAGCACTTTTACAAAAAAAAGTGTGTATAGCGCGTTGTTTGTCATGTCTTGTCGGCCTTTTTTGTAAAAAATAATGTTGCAAGATAGATAGATGGATACCTTCGTGCGTGTGTCAAGTACTGTAAAAAAAAGAAGACAAAACACTACTTTACCAGAAAAAATTCTCTCTTATCATATGATCTCCTGCTGCTTTACATGCTTTGTTTTTATCTCATGTTAATTCCTCAAAGAGAAAAGAATTTGGAGTTGACCACGTCATTCTAATTTTGGTAATAAGCTCAGTTGTTATCCTCTCTCTCTCTCTCTTTTCCTCTCTTGATCTTTTTCAGAAGAACCACTGAACCAATTGCAAATAACGTAAAGAGCTATGCATACACACACAAAAGTACATTAAAGCTTTTTTGTTGTGTGTTTAAACCTGCCAAAAGAGAAGATTATGGGCATAGATTAGTGATTGTGATAATAATGGTGATGGTGATAGGGATGATGATCATCAAGATTTTATGTAATGCTTGTATATCATCTCTGTGTTATGTATATTATACATGTATCTCATCTTTCACTCCTCCGTAATAATAAAATGTTAAAGGCTTCTGTTTTGTGATATCATCACCATCATCATCGTCGTCCTCATCTTGCTTTCAGGGAGACAGTGAAGAATTGGAGCTAAAATACACAGAGGCAGAATGGATTTTTTTTTTTGGATATAGAGCACTTATTATATAAGAACAACGGAAGCAGTTATTATTATAGCTATAAATGCTAATACATACACGTAACAGATTATAGGGTAGTGTATGTATTTAACTCTAGAGATATATAAAAGTGAAAAGTGGTTTGCCAAGGTATGTGTATATGTCTGTGTGTGTGTGTCTGTTCTTGTAAAGCTTTGATGATTTTCAAACAAAGCTGCAGTAGTAGTAGTGCTCAACACAAAAACACTAAACACACTCATAATATCGTAACCCACTCCTCTTCTCATATATGAGCTATAAAAGATGGAGGCCAAAGGAGAGCAACATGCACAAGGATGATGATAATGATGATAATACATATAGTAGTAGTAATGATGTTGATGGCATCAAAGATACCTTCGACCCCTTTGACATTTAGATTACGTATAAGTAGTGGCGATGATGATGATGATGGTAGTGGTAGGTAGTAGAACTTCAATAAAAAATAATTCGTTGATCGCATCAAAGTAGCAAGCTCAAGAGGTATTCTAAGGGTTGTCTGAAATTTTGTATAGTTTGTGTGTTGTGCTTTGGTGTTACTTTTGACTATGTTACACAGCCTGTGTCCTGTGTTGTGTGTGTGTGTGCATTATATGGAAAATTTGTAGTACTTCCGCATTACAGCGTTTTATTTATAATGATGATGGTGATGATGATACCTAAAATTATGAAATCCTTTCAAGTAGATATTATTTAATGTTCAAAATTTGTATAAGGTATTATATACGTATTATACCCTGCACTTGTACACATTTTGTACACAACAGAATAGATATGCATATGTATATATATAAGGTAATTGATTTAACCGGGTGGAATTTGAGAGTTCAAATTAATGTATTACATTGGAATTTGAATTTTAGCTGGAAAATATAATGCGCTTTGTTATTATTATCAATAAGCATTAATACCTATACTCATCATCATGTCATGAATCATCATGATTATAATGAAAAGGGCTATATTTCTGTCAAGTAGAAATGATGATTACGATGATGAGAATTTTGTAATGCGGGGAGATATGCAATTCAAAATGTAACGAGATGTTTCATCTAGAGAGAAATGAAGAATGATGATGAGAGCATCATCATCATCGTCATCATCATCAGTGTTTGTTTATACATGATTATGATTATACAACTTGCCAAAATTTGAAAAAATATTATATGCAAGTTTGTAGACATACTATACACGTTATTTATCATCCTCCCATAAATTAAGGGAAACTCATCATCAACCCAATCCAGTGTCCTATGCAAGTATTGTTATTATAGGTCATGTCATATATAGGCATTCTCTCCAGTTTTCCCCGAATTGCTCCTTCATACATGCATATAAAAGTGAATG
>JAHZNC010002076.1:0-16721 GCA_027744095.1 Zhuqinia jingwanae | reverse complement strand
CTTGTGTTGCATGCACAATGTAACAATATCCAACTTTTAGCAGAGAGGCCATAATTTTGAGCTCTTTGACTGTTTGGTTGTGTACAGGGTAGAGTTACGGTTACGCCTTCCGTGGCGTATGCCCTAGTATCCATCCTTCCCCTCTCTCTCTCTCTCTCTCTCTCTCTCCCTCTCTGTCTGGTAACCTATGCAACCTGCTGTTTTGTGCCATGATGACTTTGCCATTTTCTCTCAACTTTGCTTCTCTGTTTATTTTGGGCTAGAAAAGTCGATCCGGATATACATGGTCATGTACAAAGTTGCCTCATATCATTCTAATGACGACTAGGTTTGTTTTCACATACAATACAAAGATGCTCATCTTGTTTGGTGCAAGATTTTGCAAATTATATGAACATGTTATGTATATGTACCTATATATATTATGACATATTATGTATGTGTCTCTGTATGTCTGCCCTAATTCAAATTAAGACTTATCCCCAACAGCACAGCTAAAAGCGCTCTAGGTTGTAAAATAAATTTCAAAATGTCCAGCTGTGCCCCGGATTAAATACTCCCACAAAACCAGAGATACTTTGTTCATTTGATATATATATTATTTCAAAAACTTTTTAAATCTTGTAGAGAGATGCATTAGTTCCAAATCTTGTTGATGATATAATATCCTAAATTTGCGACTGCTGTACACACATGAACTCTCTCTTTTTTGCAAAAATTAAGAAAGCGCGAATGAGCTTTTATTAGCAACTTTTTAAACATACTTTTTGCCAATTACATAAACTATAGGCAGTGAAATCCGATTCAATACCACACTGCCCCCACCATCAAAGCCACTTCCTTGACCTCATTGCAACTCAATATGTGAAATTCCATTTTATCCTTTTGATTCTCTCTCTCTCATCTTCACACACAGTCAAATCTAATTTCTTTTTCTCTTCCCACACATACAAAACAAAGCAAACAAACAACAAAATGACGACAGCAGTCAACCGGCACAAAACCCCAAATAAGCAATGCAATTTTATGTGGAAGAAGGAAAACATGAGAAGGAAAAGCCACTCGAACGAGTGAGAAAAAAAGATCACACAAAAAACAAAACTCGTTTATCCCTTTTTCTGTACCAAAGAAGAAGATAAGTCTAACGCATCTTTGGTGGTGACGGTTATATAGTATTCAACTCCACTTCACTTCAATATTCAGTTTGCTGAGAAAAAATCTACACACAAACACATACACACTTGTACTTTTTTTCTTGAAAGGAAAAGAGAAATGCAAAATACCGCCAACACATAAGAAGAAAAGTTTTTTTTTGAGTTGGCTGTTATGTTTGACCTTTATTTTCTTAGTACATACATATATACCAATACTCCAGCAAGGGCTAACTTTTTTTTACAAAGAAAGAGAAAAAAATATATAAATATACAGCAGCAAGAAAAACATGGGATTTCCATGCTATGAAAACCGCATATTGTACCGGCGGCAGTGTTATTTTTTGTGTGGTATGCATGCGGTGTAGTGTGGATTTTATACACACTTGTTTTTAAAAGAAATAGTACAAAATCTATAATATATTTCCATCCTTTGCTTATTTTTGGGGAAACGTAACACAAAAAGCAAATATCTACAACTGGGTCCTGGAGCTGTTGTATATATGCTTACTTTTTTGTAGTCATACTTTTTGTGCATTCATCGATCTCGTCATGTATTTGAGTATGGATATGGTACGTGCTTCATATAGAGAGAACAATAGTGCTGCTACTCAATTTCAAGTTGACTTGCACACTGCAGAGAGAGGAAAATCCTATATATAGAGCGGTTGTGTATAGTATGTACCAGTTTTTATCCGTTCAAGTGCAATGACTATCAGTGCAAGTGTCTCTTCACCAACAGAAAAAGGGAAATTCGGATAGGGCTTTTCTCTCTTTCCAACAATGTACTTTGATATAGTAGTATATATGCTAACAAATTCTATTTCTATGCTGCTGGTATTTCTGGTTCACTGCCGCTTGGAATGTGCTCTATTCTATATACATAACTTCCATCATCATCATTGTCGTCGTCGTGGATGGAGAATTTGAAGAAAAAATAGGATGAGTGACATGACATGACGGGAAGCAAAAGAAGTACCAGCAGCAGCATGGTTTTAGACGAATGCATTCATGCATGCGCAAGTAGGATTTTTTCTTCATGTATTCTGTTATTATTGGTGCATTATCTTGCTGCATGACAAGTTAAACTTGATATGGGAAGGAATTCAAGTCAAGTCGACCTAATAGACAGAAAAGAATTAAAGATTCCCTTTTGGCATTATCTCAGGACAAACGAATAAGACTTGAATGCAAAGCGGATCCAGTTAATGAGAGAAAGTGGATTCAGCAATTTGGATGGAACTCTGCAAGCATATACCACCCGATTAGTACAAACGGCTCATTTGGAGCTCTAAGTTGAAAAAGCATAAAGAAATTCAAAAAATGCACATCAACCAGCAAAAAAAGCAAATGATTATTTTTAAAAGTAGGTCTGTTGCAAAAGTAGTGCACACAATGTGCTTGGTTTGAAATGGGAGTAAACCATATTTAATTGCTCCACATGTTTTCTGTTCGACTGTTCAACATTTTTCACACAAGAAAAAACTTTCAACTTTTTTGTGAATCTATTTTTATATCATAAACCGTTATGTAATATGCCAGACTTTAAAGATATACCTCAAAAACCACAGAAAACTGTCTACAAACTTTTACTGTACTTTGGGTTGGGTGAAAGGTAATAAAAAAGCTTTCACACACATGCATTTTAAACCGCTTCTGCTTGAGTGTATGTGCCTGTCGTTCAATCCAGGGATAATGTATGCTTTTAATGACGATTGCCAACCACACCAGTCGCCGACCCGCTGTACCTACCTTTACCACATCTAATGCACTTTTGATAAGATAAATCCTATATTGTATGTGTTTTTATGTTACTTGCATTGTAATGTAAATAACTTTTACATAATAATAATGCGCCCAAGCAAACCAACTTGTCTGGTTTTAGCTGACATTTTAATTCGTTTTTCATGTCGCTTTGCACTTTTACCAAATGACTTTAATACTTTCACTTGTCACTGATTACGTTCGTTATGCTTTTATCGCGAATTTAAATATTTAACATATGCGCGCGCTGACCCAAAATTTGCAAAAGAATAAACAAACGAGTTGCCGATTGAATTATCATGTACATTTTGCTGAGTGAAGTTGAAACATTTGAATTATTCATTCATTCGCTAAAAATAACATACGTGCTAGTATCAAGTCGCAGCTTTATTTAATCGGATGGATAGCAGCTACACAAAAGTCAGCAAATAACGCCGGAAATGCCCTTGTTCACTGCAGAAAACTATAATGTGTGTGTTTTTTTATCATGTCCAACAAAAAATTCTCTGTTGGTTTGGCCTGGGCTTAAAATTCATCCTTTTCCATTTAGATAACCATCTTGCGTACTTGGCTTTACGTAAATTGGCAAATGAATGTTTTTTTATTTGTATTACACAACATACCATTTATATACCATGTAGCTCTGCATATTCCCACTCCTTGGGGAAAAGCCAATCCAGTAGATTCATAATGCCACCTGACACATTCTCCCTTTAATTGAAATTCACTCTTTTTTGGATGTAAACAAGCTTTGCTTATGGCTCCTAGCCGACACACGCACACACACACACAAGCCGACTCATCTCATAGGTTATGCATGAATACATAAAACATAATACTCTCAGACAGATCAACTTCTCTCCTCCATAAATAAACAATAGAGCACGTCAAAATCCATTATCCCTATCATCCTCCTCTTCCTCCTCCTTATTCTCTTCCTTTTCTTATTTTTTTTTAATAATATCTTCCAGGATCCATATTCCAACTTAGCAAGCCAGCGTCGTTTTTCTAGTGCCTCCAAGAGTCTTTGTTTTCCAAAATTCTCTTTTGCCTTCCCCTCGAAACATTCCAACAAAAATTTTCATTTCCTCAAATCAAACCTCAAAATCGTAACACATACATATATAGCATATATAGCAGTAAATAACTTTTCTTGAGCAGCAAGCCAAAGAAAGAGAGAGAGAGAGAGAGAGAGAGGGATAGTCAGTGGCTAGACAGGCCAAAAGAAGTATGTGTAGGAGCAGTAGTAGTGTTGTGCACATTCTCATATATAGCTGGAGGGAAGAAAATTCTTGTTGAATAAAAGCAAGAGCCATTCATTCACCACACACATACACACACACCACCACCTAAAGAATTTCCCTTTTCTTCTTTATACTAAAAAAACTTTTACTCTCACTTTTCTTCGTAAAAAAAGAGTATAACAATACGCGTCTATCTATGCAACATAGTTGTATAAAACGCGCATTGTGCGTACGAAAAGTTATTGCTGATGCTACTTCATCCTATTCCCTCTTTGCCAGTATCACTTTCTACGTCGTCGTTGTTAGTTAATATAAAAACGAGTAGCTCCCCAGTTAACTATAAGATTTCGCAGTATCATCCTCCTACTACACAGCAAAAAGAAAAAGAATGTAAACTAGTAACTATGTATATGAAATAGGGATGCATATATACATAATATCACCAGCTAGCGCTTTTGACTAGTGAATCTAGTACTTCCGGCATTTAACAACCTGGAAGATACACACAGTACTACTACTCACTATACCAAAACTTAATTTTTATACTGTTGTGCATTACATATCTCTCCGCAGCAAACTCACTGATAAAGTGCAGTGTGTGTGCTTGTTCAAAGATTTTAAAGGAGAGGAAAATAAAAGGCATCTTTCCTCCGCCGTGCTGCTGTCTGGTTTCTTTTCTCTCGTGAGTCACCCTCTCCAAAAAAAAGTTCAAGTGAAAAAGAGAGACAGTTTCACTTAAGAGGAAAGAGCTGCTTCTCTCTCTCTCTATTTTCCATTTTTTTTCTCGAATGCTCTTATTTTTAAGGCTGTGATGTGTTGTTTTGTGTAAGAAAAAGCAAAAGCGCTAACTAAGTGGATGGTACTTTGGGGATCCTGGTGTCATGTTTTTGGCTATGAGCAAAAACCCTCACACTGCAAATTATACACTTATTGCCAAGCTACTAGACATCTCGTGTACATTAAAAAGCGCAGCAACTCACTCAACTCGCCACACTACTACCGCGAGACTACACAAACCAACTTTTGTAAAGTATGCTCCAACATATATCTCATGGAAGATAAGTGCGTTTGTACACGTTAGTTAACCTCTTTCTCAGCCAAGAATAAAAGAAGCAACTAGTTTCTTTGAGATGATGATGAAGCTAGAGCTACTCTCAGTGTGTTTGCTAACGAAATGATGTGATGATCAAGATAACGTGTAAAAATTTCTCTCCATTTTTTTTCATGTTTGAATGAGCAGCCTGTGAAAGGGGGCCACAACAACACACAGTGTGTACATAAAGTTAACTTACGAACCTCACTATTTTTCATCAAACAAGTAGAGCGGTTTTTTTTCGGAGCAAGGTTAACCGTATCCATGTACCTATGTACTTTTTTTAATGCTTTTGTACTTATATCTTGCAGTGGGGATAGATAATAACTAGCAATAAAAGTGGAAGTAATGGTGGCAGATGCAATTTTCGTCAAGGGCTTCATTTACTCTGCAATTTCGTGCAACATTTTTCTCATCCACTTTGATTTTTTTTTCTCCAGCTAACAAAGCCCAAGGAGAAGTGTGGATTCATGTAAAGGTAAATATATATGTATGTGCGAGCATATAATGCGCTTAAAAAACATGGCCCAAACGAGTATTGATGAAGCCTTTGTTGGTGTATGTTCAAGAAAATGAGAAGAGGGAGGAATAGAATGAGTAACCCCAAAAGAGTAAGCCTTGGTTTGGTTTTGATGGTTGTCTTGTGTTGCGGTTAGCTTCAATTCAGTTCTCCACACGCAGAAAAATATAGGAAGGAAGTCAAAGGGAATTTAGTTGCTTTACGTAAAGTAGTGGGTATAGATATGCATATGCTGCATGCTTATATGTACAACCGCATTTTTTTGAGCGGGTTTTAATGGAATCAAGTCAAGATTAGGACGGGAAAAACAAGTCATTATTAATTTGTAAGTCTTTAAAATTTGAAGGAAAACCACAAAAATATGGAATAGAGGATACTATTGCGGCAAACATAGCTCCTTTGAATACAGTAGCAGCGGAGCAGTAATAGCGATGGTGGTAGCGTCTTTTTAAACATCCTTTGACTTGTTATGCGGCACTGGTGGTGGTATTGGTGTGGTGATTCTCCTATCAAAAACACTCTTCGGTTTTTCTTTAGACAGAGATAAAAAACATGAAGGAACTGCACGCGCTCAACGCTCAACGCTCAAACTAAAACTTAGATCTGGTCTGTCGTCGTAAGTCGTAACTCGTGTCGTGTGTCCTTCACAGAGGCACTGGTGCTTATACTGGTGGAACAACAGTAGCGTTTTTGGTCAATGCCAAATCAACAGCATCAACGACCTTCTCTAACTTCTTCCACAGTTCGGATCTTGTCCATTTCATGCTTGCCGTTTGTCTTTCCCTGTACAAAAAAAAAATCCCCCCCAAAAAATCACTTGCGTTTTTGGTCAATGCCAAATCAACAGCATCAACGACCTTCTCTAACTTCTTCCACAGTTCGGATCTTGTCCATTTCATGCTTGCCGTTTGTCTTTCCCTGTACAAAAAAAAAAATCCCCCCCCAAAAAATCACTGCAATGTAATAATATATGGTATATAATAACAACAAGAATCTTTCACCATTCATCCACAAAAATGGTATGTGCTTTAAACGAGATGGAAAAAGATCTCATTAGCGAAATCATGATCACTATCTGATATCATGATGACTATTTGCACTTGTTTCACTTAAACCTTCATCCTCGTATCATTTGCGCATTTCTTTGAAAGCGATAATAATACTATCAACACATCACGATTGTTTCTACCACACACAAAAAAGCAGATTATATATAAGGATTTCAAATTGTTACTGTACTCACCATATAACATATTTTTTTGTATNTCTTTGAAAGCGATAATAATACTATCAACACATCACGATTGTTTCTACCACACACAAAAAAGCAGATTATATATAAGGATTTCAAATTGTTACTGTACTCACCATATAACATATTTTTTTTGTATATATATACCGCTTTCAGGGTCGTTTTGTAGTCACAATGAAAACAAACACATTATTACAGCCACTCCTCCTCGTCCTCGGCGAGTGATCTCTACGTTTTTCTGTTGTTGGCATTAAATAAAGAGCACCGCCATTATCGTCATCATTATCATTATCTTCCCTTTTATCCGAAAGCTCAAGAAAGAAGTAAAGTGCAGAAATGCATTTTTTCGTTAGGCATGAAGAAACTTGGACAGAGAGCGAAGGACAAGTTTGTTGTTAAATGTGATGAGAGGACATTGCTGTTGATAATGTTAGCGCCCTCGGTTGTTGTTGTTGGTTGAAGACTGCAAAAAAAAAGTTTTGAGAAAAGGAAAATGTCAAAGAATGAGAAAACTGACTCTGGATGTGTTTTAGTGACAACGAGCTAAAAAAATGCATATATATTTTAGTGGAAAGAGGAGAATGAAACCTTTCTAATCATCTTCTCAGCGATACTACAGCATAGCTCCTCTTTGTCAACTTACTCCTTTTTACTTACTTAACCCGATTCGTGAAGAGTTGCCATATAACTTTTTCTCAAGAATCTTGAGAAGTTAGAGATGGAGATGATGATAGCCATCGTCATCATAATCATTAGAAACAATGACATGGGCAAATGAGATACAATCTTGTGCAGAAAGCGAAAAACAACACAACCAACTAAGCCTTTTACATTTTTGTGTATATCCCAATAAGCTTTGACGAGGAGAAGAGCTTGAATGTTAATGACACTTTTTTTTACGAATGTGGATTTTTTTTCTTCTGTTTTCTTCAAAATCAATTTTCAAGATATTTTTTTTGGAGCTAGATAATGAGAAGTTGCACTGGTGGCGAATCCAAAAATATTAAAGTCAATCTACGCAATAAGGTCTAAAAATGGAATTCCCAAAATAGAGCAAGTCATTTCTACTGATTATCAGAAAATGGCTTTTCATTTTCCTCTGTTGTAAGTTGGATAAGACCTCTGTGAATTCCTGCTGATGATGAGGACAATATAGAATATGTAGGCATATTGAACAAAGAATCAAAAATCAGTAATATTCTGAAAACAAAAGACTTTCAAAATTAAATTTAGAAGCAGGAAATGAGTCCTTGTCCTTATAGAAAAACAAGCCGCTCTATATATAAAATCCTCTTTCATAAAAACACACACATACCTTTATCCCAGAAACAATCATGTTAAAATAATAATTGGCTACACTGTCATGTCATTGAAAAACTGTCGCACCAAACATTTTCCCAAAACTTTGATGAAAATGAGGTATGTTTTGATGATGATGATGATGATGATGGGTGATATATAGAAAAGCCTTTCATTTCTTGTCGGTTGTCAACTGTTTTTGTTTCTCTGTTTATCGTAACGGCACGTGCAAGATTAAAACAATAGAGGTTGAGTAGGTTCATTTTCCATAAAATGAATAAAATTGACTATACTACTGCTACCACCAACACCAACTTGACTCTCATGTCCTCCAACACTCATATGATGATTGGTACTGGCATTCCATACCAAAAACAAAGATGAAAGAAAGTTTATTCTTTATTTTGCGGTTTGTCCTGGGGAAAAGTTTGGCATGCAGGAAGGTGATGACGAAATTGATTCAAGGTATAAAGTTGATGCATGTATTTCTCCACGCTCAAATAACACAAGAAATACTGGAAAGAGCCAAGTCAATCATATTCCAAAAAAAACTGCTAAAATTATTAAAGCAGAGTAATAATAATAGCAGGCATGCTGTATACCTTATCAAATATACTTTGCTGCATCATGTGACATGCATATCAACCATAAAGATTTTATGAACGATTGTATACGAAAAACAAGCATATTACAGAAAATGAATGAAATTACTTTTCACACACACACAAGTCCTTTGTTTGTCATTGGATAACATAGAAAATTAAAATAGGAAATTGACGGGAATTCCTAGAACACAAATGCCTAGAATTACATCTGGATAACGCACTGGGTTTATTTTCCACTTCACATCGCATCCAGTCCTCTAGAGAGAGAGAGAGAGAGAGCTCTCTTTCTCACCCGACAGTGGCAGCAGTAGCCGAAACAGAGCTTGCTTTTCCACAACCTCCTCTCAATTTCCTTCATCATACCAATATCAAACCACGTCGTCAACTTATATATGATTATCATCATTCATCATCATACCACCAGCCTTTGAAATCATTATTGTAAATGGTATGTACACATTTACAAACCCATCTTTCACTGGTCTCATACTGCAAGGAAGAACGACGGCAGTAGATATTTAAAAAAGAACTGCACACGACTCCCTTTTCCTGTTTCTACTACTGTGCGGGGGTACATAGGATCCTGTGGTGTCTTGTTTGCGTAATGTGTACGTGTACAGACAGATGTATTAACGTGACGGTCGGTCACTCACACTATATATCTTTCTGTTGACATAGGACACCCGGGCTTAACCCTTTGATGGTTGTGTATTTACACAGGATTATGCTCTAATAATCCCTTCCAACACAGTCTTGTCTTTTGAAGTACTATTTATTGATTGAAACAGATAAACTGAATAAAGCGAAATATGCCGTCGTACTTTGTATGTAAATTGTCGTTCTTAACACGTCATTAAAGATCAAGTACCAGTAGTAAGTGCGCAAGTACGGGTGTTTTATATTTTTAAACCTAATCCTTACCAGAAATTTTACAGTCTGAACAGTTTGGCGGATGATGGTAATAAAACCAGGGTACGTACCTTACTGAATCTACTCTTAATAAGGGAATTTCTTGCACTTTGCAATTTTAATTTTTGGCGTGGAGGTTAGGTAAACCTTATGATTAGAGGGTCAAACTTAATTAAAATTAAGGCGAATGCTCTAATTGCTACCGCATAATATGACACCACCTCATTTCACTCAACTCGACCATATGGAAAACAGTAGCAGCAAGAATAAAAAACAGCGGGACAGACCACCTCGGAAAAACTAATTACTTTTCAAAGAAAAGGAACGTTTGTTTTCAATGTTACTGTGTAGCTCTGTAAGCAGCATTTTGCATGACAATCGACATTTGAGTAAACAAAACAGCAAATCCAAAGCCTGTTTCACTCTCCCAAGCCCATTTTCACGCTACTACTACTGCTGGTGCCCATTTTCTGATCTCTGAAATTGAAATCAAGTCAGTCAGGTGATTGATTAAATCCCACAAACAAACATGCACACACACACACACAATCAACTCATTATTCTCCAGTTCGTCCCTAGCCCTTTTCTCGTACTCATACTACCTAAAAAAATGTTAACGTGTGCACATGCGATACAGTTATTACTACACATTTTACTTTAATCCATCATGCATTGTCATTCATCAGAGTGCCACGAAATGTATTAGGCAGGACATTTAATAAGAGCAAGTGTAGCTGCTACGCTAGCCAGCGGTCATATTACACCACAGTAATCATGAAGAGATGGAGATAGCATAACGCAACATAGATTAGACACCACGTATATCAATAATATACTGGAAAGGCAAGGACGAAGCAAAAGCTGTGTAG
Organism: Zhuqinia jingwanae; assembly: GCA_027744095.1. Taxonomy (NCBI): domain Eukaryota; kingdom Metazoa; phylum Arthropoda; class Collembola; order Entomobryomorpha; family Paronellidae; genus Zhuqinia; species Zhuqinia jingwanae. Next base: position 6,015 of record JAHZNC010002076.1, on the reverse strand, counting down.
TATAAAACTGAAAATCCAATTTTCATTATCCAAACCAAAATCCACTCATTTTTCTGTGTCTCCTTTCTTTCACTTTGCCAGTTTTTCAAGTAATCAAAAAACTGTTCACAGCCTGTTTCTTCCTCCACATTTTGCATACTGGAATGAAAGGGGAAACAAGGGAATGAATATTAAATGCTTGCTCTTCTGCCTTGCTCGCTCCACTACTCTGTGCGTACCACGTACTACTACACAAAATATTATGTTCTATTACACATTTGCTCAACAAAACGAGGGGAGATTAAAGCACGAGATGTGATTAATATCAATTAAAAGAACACAAGAGAGATGATGAAAATCATGTTTTGTATGCATATGACCAAGATGAAAAATTGTGTTTGAATGTAATGCACTCAGTGCTCACTCACTCACACATTCACGCGTGCATGTGCAAATGTTGTACTTATTTTTTTAATGAATTTAGTAGTGGTCGAGTAACCTGACTCGCGTAAATGGATCAAGTCAAGTCGTTTTTTTTTGTGTAGTTGATTTATTTTCACATGTGGTGTAATCGCATGACATTGAGCAGGACTAGGACAGGGTCCAGTTTTTTCATCTCACAAAGTTGCGTATGATAAACATTTTTTTGCCATTTTCCTGTACTATTTTAATACTCTTTTAATATTTCTTGTTTTTTTTTACAATTTTCACCAACAACACTTCCACTTTCTCTGTAAAGAAAAAAAAACAATTGCGCCGAGAGGAGTGTGGGCGTGTGTGTATACTTATTATTATAAAGCAAGTCGTACAATACCATGAGATATAACTACATGAGAACAGCTGTACAATAAAATAACTGTTGTGTAGTAATAAAGAGAAAAGGGAAACGAGGAGATAAAAAAATTTAGCTTGTCATAAAAAGCTGAGAGAACCATGCTGAGACTGACAGTGCGGAATTTTTTTTTAAAGAAGGAACTCGAGAAGATTTTTTTTATTGCGTATAACCAGACTCGTACGTTTTTTTTTGGCTGACTCCTCAAGTGTTTTTGCTTTCTCGGGTGGGTGGATGCAGAGGGAAGGTACTATGTTCTTGTTTCAAGCACCAGTCTTAAAAAAAATATATATATATAAAAAATAAAATCAACAACACATTGTCAGTAGCAATACGCGAAATTATAAAACAGCTGCAGCAGTAGCTGAGCTGGTGGTGTGGCTTAATAGCTGTCGCATTTTCCTTTCTTTTTTTATCCCTGTGCTTCTTGTGCTTAGAAATAAAATAACACACGGACACTTTCCAAATGACAATATAAAAAAAACCCTGCAGATCAGAAACAAAAAAAACTAGCCAACTGACCATCCTTAAAGTAGCCGCCAATATTATTATTATTAGCAGGGTTTCATAGCAGTTTTTTTTTCTCTCACTCGATAAAATACATATGTAACTTGCAACACATACATTTTGGTTTCTTGTTCTGTTAAAGACAGGCAAGTAAAGAAACGGTATGTTTTCCAGTGCTTCATCCGGTTACTCCTCACAGAAAAAAAGAAGTTTGTTTGGGAGATGGAAAATGTGCGTGAGGGAGGACAGGACATAAGAAGGCATTTTCTTTGTTCATCGTTGTCACTGTCAATTTCAAACTTCTTGGTCGGAAAAGGAAGCAAGCACATTTTTACTACTGAGCAGTCAAGTGTCGTACTTTTTCCAATTGATTTTTATAGATTTTCTCTGTAAAAAGAAGTAAGGCTCCACACATTTTAGAGCAAATCAAACTTTTAGACTTGGCATAGTCATTCAACAACTTATTGGCAAAAATACAAGAAACAGAGTTTTTCTTATTAAAAAGACCTGGACAATATGGGACGAAACTAATTTTATTAGAAAGTTACCACTTTATTGGAATGCCTTTAAAAGGATATTGCTATTGCTCCTACTTTTGATGCAGAATAATATTGGAAAAAAATTTCTGGGTACTCATGAGTGCATTTTATTTTGAATTTTTTCAGATTGTAAATTGGGGACCGCCCACCGCAAAAAAAAAGAGGACTTGCTAGAATTCCAACCTTTTACGACAAGACAACTGGTAAGTTGATGTTTTACTTCAAATTTTCACTATTTCAATTCTCATTTAAATTTGGATAGAGCTTCCAACATACATACAATTTTGATGACTAAGACATCAGCGTAATTAAGTGATGTAATTATTCGCATTAATTACAGTAGCCTCAAGTTGCCTTCAAAAACCAAATTCCAAGTTCAAACGTTGCACGTGGTGATGATACACCCCAATACATTCATGATAATGATATTTCCTATACTTAAATTTACATATTATTCTGAAATGCTTGTACTTTTGTAGGAGTAACTTTGTAAGAGTGACGATGACCGGTAGTGCAGTATAAAATTTTAGCTGTTTAGATTGACCCAATATTATTAGATGGGCGTATGTGTGAATACAAATGTGAATGAAGTCTCTCTCTCTCTTGCCTTTTTATCGTCGCTCTTTCCATATAATTATAACTAATTTTTTATACTCCTGACTCCCCGGCACTATGTATGTATCACACTTCTACTGCACAAGCAAAGTCTACATTGCCAGCAGAGAGAGAGAGAGAGGGGGGGGGGAACACCACCACCGTGCAACGTAGTGCCTCGTGTGTTGTTGGGAGGTTGGTAGTTGTTGGTATGTCTGTTCTGTTATTCTGCTGCAGTGTGAGAGTGAAATTTCATATGACTCTCCTCTTCTTCATTTCATTGTTATTCGGTATGCCGACAGGATTTTATAAAGTGTTCTGCTGGTGCCACTGGCAGTAAAAACTGACAAAAGGAAGGCGCAAGACAAGGTTATTCAAGCAATGCACTGCAATCCTTTTATACCACCACTACCACACCGACATTAACATCCCCACCACCACGTCCAGCAGCAGCATAGCAGTCTGCAAGATTACAAAAGTTGAATGAATAAATGAATTCCTTTGTAGTAAACATACCATTTCTTTCCACTATATCCAGAGAGGAGCTTATTGATCCTCTATTATATTCATTTATATCTAGGTATGCATAAACTATCAAGAAAGAAAGAAAGAAGCGAGTGAACTCCTCTTTGAGAAATAAATATTTTTATAATAATATGCTATATCAAGTTCCTGTACGTGTGTGGTGTGTCGTCGTCTATACAAGCACTAGTATTGACCAGCTTGCTATTATTATTATTCTGCTGTGTGTGGTGTGTTAAAAAATGCACTTGTTTTTTTGCAAGTAGAATGAAATGCTTTTTTATTCAAGTCCAGGAAAAGTTAATTTTCATCTCCACCATTTCAGGTGAAGTGCAAAGGCACAATTAGCTCGTAACTTTATCTTATTTTAACATCATACAGTACAAATAATAAGCTATATGGCATCATTGTAGTTTTTGTTTTGTAAAAAAATTAATTGAAATATGATATAAATCTTTATCCATTTTATTCATATTTACTCACTCAGCTAAAGTAAACATGATTACGTCTGTGTAGGATTCCTAGTATTTAAAAAAAAACTAATTTTGGATACATATCAACAGCAATTTAATGAAAGGAAACGTGTACCATTTTGAGTCAATTCAGTTGCATATGTATCAACTATTTTTTAACCTTTTCGTGTAGACATTGCATTGCACGAATATATGTAAGTGACCCTTTTTTTTACTCGGCAGCAAAACAAAATGAAATTAATGATAATGATATTCCTGGAAAGCATACTCATCACCTCAATTTTTTTGGCTCATATTTTCTTAAACATAGCATGAAAACCCAACATTAATCCCCCCTTTTTTTACTCGGCAGCAAAACAAAATGAAATTAATGATAATGATATTCCTGGAAAGCATACTCATCACCTCAATTTTTTTGGCTCATATTTTCTTAAACATACCATGAAAACCCAACATTAATCCCCCCAACAAGCAACAAAACAGCGCCTTGCAAAGAAAAATAGTCTGCAGTAGTACGAGAGCACGAACATGAACAGGAACATTTTTTTTTTCAAGTCGGAGTTACTTTTTTTGAGACCGGAATTTCCTTTCAAATTAGCTATGGCATTAGGCAGACATCCTTCAATTACGATCACTCTTATCACAGGGCCAACTGCTTGTTTCTGAGGGTTTATAGGTTGTAATTTCAGTTGGTGATCTGTTGATAACCATCTTTAACTCCAGCTATCTCTCTCTCTCTCATTTTTTTCCCTACCTTTTTACATTTTCTCTTCTTTTTATGCCATGTTTAATATAAAATACGTGATATTAGCAGCAAGTTATCAAAGAAATAGACAAAATAATAACATAATGAATTGTATTACATATATTATTACGGATGACGGCTGATGTGAATGTTGTAGGTAGCCTTTAGTGTTGCATAAGAATAATAATAATTCATATACTACTCTCATCTTTGAAGGCATTATGTACTTGTACATAATACATATACGCTCTCGATCCTTCTTATTCGTTCTAGAGTGGTGCCCTGTTGACCACCACCATCATATCACCACAATCATCGTCATCATCATTTTCAGTGGATATGGCTCATTATTTGTGTCTCTCACAAAATAGTAGTTGTGTAATAAAAAGACATTTACCAATACTCAAACATAGGTTCGTCGATTGAAATGAAAGGGTTACAAGGAGTTCTCCTTTTTTGAAGAGTGTATATACTAAGACAGACGGTGGAAAATCAAGGTAACTTAACACGTACCCGATGATAATGATGATGATTATGGGGGGATGTGCTTGTGATTCTTGTGAACCAGGTACACACGTAGCAGGTATAGGTATTCTATTTACCTGAATACAAGCGAGTATACAAAAGCATGCATGGAGAATGGAAAATTATAAACAAAAAACGTTACGTTGTAAAATACTACAACAATTCAATTTGTACAAATTTTGAAGACAATGATGATGATCCTCATCTCACATCATCCAGATACTTTTCTTGTTTGTAGCAAAAAAGAATAAGTTGGTAGGTACTCTTGGTACATATGCAGTGTATAAAACTGGGCTATAATACAATAATCAGTCATTTCATATTGGCTCCTGTCGGTAGTCCAGCTAATTTACCTTTTTGGTGGCCAGGGAAAATAAAAAACCTTGAAGGAGAGCAGAGCAGTTAAGGCAGAAAATTAGATAGGAAAAGTGGCTGAGTGACGGGCTGACTGGCTCTTGAAACCAGTTTAAAGTGAGTTGATAGCCGGAGATTGGTGTGTGTAATGAAAAGAAATGAATTTTAGACCAGACCAGAAGAGGATTCGCATGGAATTATGGGAAAAGTGTTAATCATTGGTCAACCACGACGAATTGTGGTGGTGGTGGAGTGATGATGATAGTATTATCCAGGAATTTTTTAATGCACTCTCCACTCTTTTATACTGTGAGAAGAAAATGCACTCGATATTCATTATTGATTCGCTGAGGTGCATTTCTTTTCCGTCGATAGTGGTTTAGTGCGAGTCATTATTTTCTCGTAATCGTAAATATTGACGCATTTTAAATATTTTCCACTTGCAACTTTGTACATTTTTCCCAGAGTTCTTTCTAGAGCGCCGAAAGTTAAAAAAAACGTGATGATGATGATGGGCGATTGACTTGGCTTGAGTTAAGGAGGCGGCATCAGATCAAAAAAAAGTAAAGTAAAGGAATCATGAGCAAATCAATGTATTTTCATACTTTTCAAAAAAAAAAAAAAAAAAGAAGAATGCATGTTTGCATGCACGAATGAACATTATGGTTTATTATTTTATCATCACACCCAACCAAGCCAAGCAAGCCTTCTTTTTTCTCTATAATTTATCCAGAAATAGGAATGTAGTAATGGTACTTGAAAAGGAGGTGTATATGCGTAGGTATATAGGTATGTAGCTATACACTAAAGTGCAACTTTGAACTTTGAGTCATCATCACGACAACCCATATGCCACTCTTTCTTATTTTATTATATCATTGCATTATGTAACAAACATGTATTATGCTTTCCTTTGGTTGTATTACCTGCCGGTTAAAGTAACCG
>JAHZNC010002075.1:0-18271 GCA_027744095.1 Zhuqinia jingwanae | reverse complement strand
AGGAAAGAGGACTACCAATGCTAAAATGTGAAGAGCCAATCATGTAAACTTGATTAATAAAGTTAGAGTAGCTCATTTAATGATATTCAACCTGGTAACCGCAATTGACAATTATTATGAAAATTAGACCTTGTAGCACGCAGCGATGCATCCGAACCAAGTTTGTGGTAAAAAGAATATGCTGCAACTTAGTTTTTTAAACTCGTGTTAACAATTATTTGTATTCAAAAACTGCAGAAACAGACATTGTCAGCAAAGACCACTACTGCCATGCATAGTGAGGCAGCCAAAATGGCTCTTTTAGCTATAATCTCAATATCCCTTCCACAGTGGAAGGTAAGTAACTGTGGCGGATTCTGAAATTAAAAAGAAGCTGAAAATGAAGCTTTTAATAGTAAAAATCATTTTTTCCTTGAACCGGTTATGACCAGTTGTAGTGATAACAAAAAATAATAATGTTAAAAAATATATTTAGCACTTCATTTTAGCACAGAAAGCAAGTTTACTAGTAGATTTCTCCTAGCAAAACTCCTGCTTTTAAAGCAAAAATTCCTATCGCCACCTATATTGCTACTTCCAGTGCATCTGCCAAGTTGAAGCAAGGATTAATTATGAGAATCAAAAGATGTAGCAGCGTGGCAAGGAACGCAAAGCATACCAGTATTTTCCATGAAAGGGTTCGGATATAAGGAAAATGAAAGAATGGTGATTTCTGCTGAAATGCCGAGTGTTGTTTAAATTTGTATTTAATATCAGAGGAATTGGTATGGATAGATGTAAAATTCGCTGTATGATTAATTTTGTTTCATAAAACTAAAGTGTTTGTGCCAAATGTACTAAGCCATGTCCCAACTTGTGAAACGTAAAACATCTGCTAATTAATTTGCAACCATATTTTTCGAATACGGTATACTTTGTAGGAAATTAGTTATTTTAGTAGACACTATGAACAAATCAGCTCTTTTTTTCGGATTCGTGGATCTTTACTAATGGGAAGAAATGTTATAGTAAATACGATGCAAAAATTTAATGCATGCGCGCACCCAACGTGCAACACGTGATGGACTGGACATCATTACGAGCAACATGTGCAAAGAGTGAGTGTTTCTGGTATGTATAGTGTTGCCCAGAAACTACTACTACAAAACGATTTGCGTCATTCCCGAGTTAATGTTTTATTATATGTACTCATTTTATTATTTTATTTGTGGAAAGAAACTTACATAACTATTCGAGAAAGCAATATCGTAGATTACGCCCACGAAACAAATGGTTGTAGTTTGTAGTAATATGATATTTTAATTTCCGGTGCGATTTTATTATCCTCGTAACGTCAGAAATTTTTAGTACAAGGCGGAGGAATTCATAAGCCATATAAATAAATGTAAAAATTACATGCATTACTATATATTTATAATGCATGTATTTGCTGATTACTTGAAACATATTAACGTTAGATGATTTAATGTAAGTAATATTGTTCATATCATGGTTTTTAGTCAAGTCAATGATTTTATTTAATTCAATTTAACATCAAGTCTTGCTGTGATATGTGATTTACAGGAGGGCAGGCACATGCTACCACTACACAATAAAGCAACGTTAGTGTAAGAAATTCCGAGGTTTTTAACAATTTCAGTTTAGTAATCAATATTGTTGAAAAATTTAGTACATTTATTTTTTTGTATATTTAGATTACATGTCGAAATATCTTCACCGTATTTCAAAAATTCAAACATTCAAAACATGTTTTAAAATAATACTTGTACAATTATTTGGATACTGGAAATAAAGAAAATTTAGTTCCAATAAGACAACAACAAAAGTAATAATTATTAAGCTATAAATATGCGTTCAATTAAACCATAAACTTATTTTTCGTTTATCATGCACCAATATTTTCTCCATGCTAAATGACGCTCCACTAGTCACTAATCCACAGCCTAAAACAATAAAAGCTCCTTTGACATTATCAAACTTAAAGGATCTTGGTCCTTCATCCTTTCTTATAGATGACCCGATATTCTTGCCTTGTTTTGTTTTAACCATATCCATTCTATACCTTCGCCAATCCATTGCAGTGGTTTGCTTAACTAATCCCGAGTCAAATGAGCGTTTAAAAAATTCATTAAACTGTGATAGAAATGGTACCCTTTTTCTCGTGATAAAGTTGAGTGACACAAAAAATGCCTTTTCTGTCGACATTTGGAAAGGATGTTTTCCACTTTTGTCGACAAATTGTGTCTCAAAAACGAATCTTTCCATTAATTCCCAATTAAAGCAGGCATACTGCGATAACGCTTTCTGTGTACAGGCTATTGTATCTTTGTCACCTTCCATTTGATCGTAAATGTCTCTCATTATGCGGTTTTTTGAGTTCTTAAATAACTGCTCACCCAAGCCATTTCTGAACGCGGTTGCCGCTCCCCATTTGTAATGAGAGTGAACCAATTCGGAATACGTTCTAGGAATGTAATCCAACCCAGGTGAAACAACAATAGCCTGCAAACTACATGCGTATGCAGCACCAATCACAAACCCATAAGCTAGCCAATATAGGTAGATCAACTTTGAAGCAACAGACTTTGGACATGGTACGTCTTGACCGACAATGTAACCCATTAGATACATTCCTGTTTGTACTAGTTTGGGTATCATACTATAGTCGGACATGGAAGTTCCATGATAATAATGGTCTATGAGATTGATAGCCGTCGATGTCACCACAATTGATGAAATGGTGAATACCCAAACGATTGGGGTGAGAGCAGTAAATATTATAGTCCATGAGAAGAATAAGCCCGGTTTTGAGGTTGTAAATGTGACGTATGTGTATTCCATTGCTGACGAGAAACGCACATATTCAAACCGTGTATCATCCGGACTAACTGAAAGCGCCATATCAGAAATATCTTTGACCACGTCACCCATGCATCCTAAATTGAAAAGGTAATCCCAACAAAATTCAAGCAATGCCAGCCCAAGATCCATTTCCCAAATAAACACCTGACGCCCCTTCCGGAATCTTCCCGAATTTGGTACAGGGTTGAAGGGTATAGCTTACATTGATTTTCTCAGCGACCGCGTTAAAATTTAACGTGTGGATACCCCGTTTGTGTTTATACTGTCCATTCACGTTTTCCATTTGATATGTTGGGAGATATTTGGTTGGGGCAGAAATTCGTAGAGAATATCCTTGCATATTGCGGGTAAAGTCTGGAAACATTTGTGACAATAGTTGTTGCTCGGATTTATGATCAGCTTTTGAAACTGACAAGGAGACTATTCTATTGGTATTATTCGGACAATAAATGCAAAATGTATTCATCATTAAGATAGCCAGATTGGATTCTTTTCGTCCAGTTAAATTGCCAAGATCGGGAGTGTAATTTTTGTTCGGATGAATAACAAGTTTGAAATGTAACTGGACACCGATTTCAGAACCAAGTAAAAGTCTCGACACTGTTTCACTTGGCGTAACAAAAATGTAATAGTCCTCATCCTTTTTTGTCAGTTCATTGTTGTATGATGTTAGCACTTTTAGAAATGAAGTAGAAAAGTTGGATGCCACTCTATTCATAATTGTTACAACAAAGTTACAGGGTGGAATATGCTTCAATAAAATGTTTTTATTTGTTACATTGGAATTTATATTAGAAATTAAAGTTGTTGTGGTTGGGGTAGTTGAATTTACAACTTTAAAGAGGAGCTCCGTGCCCATTTCAGTGATTACATTTTGTGATTGGCCTCCTTCAATGACTACGAAAACAGAGCAGTGGGAAGCAAGAATGCGTTCTCCAATAAATTGTATTGTCTCGTACTGAAAATTTGGAGAAATTACGTTATTACTAAATAACATGCCACTACTTCCAATAACTAGCTTATTATGTGGATCAACAATTAGAAAGATTGAAAAAATTGAAAGCATAATTAATTTTTCTGAGAACATTTTGCCTACAGAGTGAATGCTTATGTTAAAGTACGAAGGTAAGTATGTGAAATAAAAATTTGAATTTGAATTTGAATTTATTAACGTGTTTAAATGTTTCAACCAAATAAACCAAAAAAATGGAGTGTATACTTTTAACAAAACTTATTTTCCTTTCCTTCTGTAAATGTTCCTTCGATATTCTATAATAATAAAAGCACGTCAAGATAGATTACATTTCCAAAATTTGTGATGATTGATTGACAGTTTGAGATTAATGAATGNAATGTACAAAAAAGAAAGATATTACCTTTCATCATTTACCGTTTTTGACATATGGGTTTCCTAGAATATCTCGTGCCATAACATGCAACGTATTTTTATGGTAGTTATGATAGTGGTTTGTGTTTGTTTTTGAATAGTTAGCGAAAATGTCTTGTGTCAGCTATAAATTGAAGTGTAAATATTTGGACCACCTCTGTTAGTTTCATTTAATCAGAAATGTCTACGAATTAGTAGATTTATGAAATGGAGTCCATATGCACAAACGTTTATTTTATTGACATGTTATTCAAGCGATATATAAATTAATAAAACGACTTTAACGAATCTAATTGAACACACATATTATCATTTGCATCTGAAATAGTGTTGACAGCAAGAAAATGCGCAAAATTGAAAATCTATGTTGAAGTGGATCAAGATATGGAGTAAATTTTGACAACATTTTCAAACTAGATACCATTACCAAAACCAGCTATAATACATACCTGTCAATGAAGTTGCAAACAATATTTTTTGCGTGATACTATATAATATAGTGCCACAAGAAAACAATTATTACAGATAACGCTCATTTGACGTGCTGCTAGTATATGGTACCTTAAAAGGATATATAGCAGGCAATTTTTAAAGTAAAAAGAAGTATTTCGCTTTTTAGTATCGCTTTAAATGACACTTTGAGATGCCATCCATTATGCGAGGTGACAGTACTTATCTCAATTTCTATTATCAAAATAAAGGGTGGGCATAAATTTTTTAATGGCTCCAATTGAAACGTGTATATAATTTACAAACGTAAAACCAGTTATTGCATACCGGAGTTGACATTTATTTCACTTAGAAGAGGTTATAAGTTGTAACGCCTGTAGAAGATATGTATGTGACTTAAATTTCATGCCATCAGTAACATTGATTAGGCGATGGTTAGGCTGTGGGTATTTATTTATCTGATTCGGCGTTTCTTTAATCCTAAATGAGAGATAATTGTGAAATGAATTACAGTATACTTCTTTCCAACATTTATGCTGATTATTTTACCTGTGATTTTTTTTGTTTAGCTATAGAACTTTGCACTAGTGGCAATGGGGTTTTGAATTTATCAGAATAGTATAATAATTCTAAATAATAAATATGAGCTCAAGTCTTATATATGGTTCTGTTCTGGCAAGTTTTAATTACGTCAACAGCCAGAAAAACGCACTGACATTTCTAGTTGCTGTATTTGCTCTTTGTGGCTTATTCCACCATCTTAGCTTGTTTTCCAGTGGGATTTACAAACTCACTCGGATAAACAAACACGAGTGCCGGAAGTGGGTCTCCAGTTACCATTATCCCAAAGGTTAGCTATCAGTAACTATCGTCTTGTGGTAATGTACTCATGGTTGATGCGATATATATATACACCCACGACATTTGGCTCACATCTCAGTATTCTCAGTATCATATTTCTATACTTGACCTAGCTGAATAAACAATAAATGGAATTGTATGGACCACCCACCTTTTATTTACATCATCTCTTCATTACTGCATCTTTTTTCAATTTCACATTGTTCTGGCTTGCTTTTAAAGGACGGTGTGGGTGGAGATCCGGTCCGGTGAGTTGTAGTGATGAACAGAATGTACTGACGTCAAATAATAATTTTGTAGTTATTTTATTTTAATTATGCCTCTGTTCAGTCGATTTAATTTAATTGCACATCAAACGCAGGAACAATATGTATTGCATTCCGTGTACATTTTCACGGATAATTGCATTGGTTTAGGTTGCATTGCTAAAATGTTTACGTTAAACTCAAATTATTTACAATACGTAGAGTAAAAGCATCACAAATACGATGAAACAGATCATTGTGTTGCTATCACTCCACTCTCCGCTGAACAAAACAATTGGCTTACTCATTTTCCAAGGACAGGAGAATTGTTGTTGCACGAGGCTGCTGATCCTTTCATCCAATGAGCTTTTTCCTCCTCTGGCTTTTCCTTTTAATATTTCTCTTCTCGTGCCCATTCATCATTGTGTCAATGCTACTAATTTGCTGCCACAGTCCCATATATCCTACTAATGAATTTGTCAAACTGGAGCAAAAATATCTCATTTTTTAAAAAGTACTGACTGATGCCGACAAGTTTTACTGTTGAACTCTTTTGCTACCTTCTAGGGACAAACAAGGGTGGTACCCGAATAAAAGTCAGTTCCCAATTCATACAGCCGTAATCCGATTTTATTGCCCTTTTAAAACATGATTACCTAATCATTCTTGTCACCTTCATATAATATTTGTCGTATTATTAGATTTTCCGAGTACTTGAAAATCTTTGCATCCAATTAATTTCGGAAACTTTTTTGATATTCCCCAATTAAAATCCGAGTTTACTAGTTCATTCATGCTAATTGGAACGATAATACCATAAAACAGGAAATATTAAATAAATGTATAAATACAAAATGCAAGATAAAATATCACCGGCAGCTATGCAATTTTTTTTATTATCATGCCACCACTCGATTCCATAAATTGCTCCTGTAGTTAGTAAAACACATAAAAAAATAAGATCCATCCTTCAATCATGTCAAAAATATTTATGTGAATGAAAGAAAGCGTGGGAGTTTGTGGGCAAAGTAAGTTAATTGGATGCATCAAATTTCACTGGTAAATATACAAAGCGAAAACGGTTCATGTCTGAGCATATACTCAAACCTATATAAAATAACTAAATTCGATAAATTAGATCATCAACACATCTCAACCATACGATACGTACTACTCTTTTTTTTAAAAAGAACCTTCAGTAATTCTCTATTTGTATTCCCAAAGGGGTAACAAGTATGAAGGACATAAATAAAGTTCAAACTTTCTTCTAAAACTTTAAAAACTTCTGTTTGAATGCCTCTCTTTTATTAGGATAATAATAATAATAATAATAAGATGCTCCATACGTAGCTACATATATACATTAACATACTTAGTCGGTGCAGTTACTCTTAGACTGTGTTTCTGTTGATTTTTTCTTGTCAAATCCGGGAAATTGTCAGAAAGCACCATTTGAGTGTCATTATTTTAACTGACTTGTAACCTTGCAGCAGTATATATTTTCGTACAGTACTAGTATTATACGTAACAATTCTCAAGTTTGAAAGTATTCCTATTTATTTTGTACTTGACCTCGAATGATATTTTCGGCGGTAATAAAATGGCCTAAAATAATGCGGCATCTTTGTCTAGTTTCGTAATCACGTTTTCGCACGGCCACAGTATGCTATTAAAATGTTTTAGAGAATTTACCAAACTATTCAAAACTTACAATAGTTAGCGAGTTTAATTTTGTTTTTACATTCCATCCGGATTTACCAGGTAGTCCATCAATAAAAAAGGAATAAATATCAAAATATTATTTTTATCGACAAAAATTCAGACTTTTGTACTATTTATACTAAATACTTGCATTTTTACTAAATACTTGCATTTATACTATACTATACTACAAACTGTAAATTCGTACTACATATATCGGGAAAATATTTTGAAACTTGGAAATAATGGAGCAAAAGTTGGCAAATTTTAATGTTATATTTACGGTAAATTCAACTTGATTTGTGATGTGAGAAATTGGCTTGAAAAAGCTTGAGCAGATGCTCTCAAAATACACATTAGATTGAAAACATAGTATATGGGATGTAGACTATAATTACCTCGTGACTGGGCACTCCAAATTTTGCTCAATTTTTAAATAATTTCAAAGCAATTCCGAATTATAATATTTAAAAAAATAATTTGGCATTAAAATGTTCGTACAATTAGAGAAACGGATATGTTAACAAAGAAAATAAGGTAACTTTGGAAGAATATGGAAACTTTTTTTTTTGAAAATCTTCAAACTAAAACTTGCATGATAATAGTACGCACAATCATGTCATGATAGTTATCAGTAAATGGGAAATATATAAGGCATTATACTTTCATTGAGATTACGTTTCCTTCCTATGCCCTTGCTAAAAGTGATCTATGTTGATCTATAAATATCGTGTCTTGAGCCAAATGTCTCATAGAAATAATGGGAGTTTTCAGTATCACTCAAATAATTAATCTTGCAATAATAATTTAAAATCCCCGAATACGCTGAAAAATTGCTGCATATTATCCCGTTTAAACCCTAATTATGTAATATCGCAAACATTCTTAAAGCATTTCTTTGCAGCACACCAAAACATGTTTATCAGACGAGGAAACTTTCTTGGAGAAATGATACAATGTAATAACTAATGACGTAATTACACTTTAGTGCTCATTTATCTTGATTTTGCTATCTTGACTTCACGCATGCAACATTTTACATACCTCTACTAAACTAGAATTTCTACCGTTGTAACAGCTTTTTGTATAAAGACAAGGAGTGTATGAAAACATGGAACCCTTCCCTACCTATGCTCGCATGTCTTGGTGTGTTGTCTTGCAAGATATTGCTCAATGTGTTAAATAGCCTCTCTTGCAATTATAATGATTTAATGACTTCAGCAGCAAGAACACGACATGCAGCCTGGTGAGTTAAGGTGATAGAGCTTAATGACTATTAATGACACTTTAATGAGAAAATTTCAGCCGCTTGTTGTAAGATTGCATACCCTGTGACTCTTAACGATCCTGTACTCTTTACCATATTTAATTTCATCCAGTTTTTTCGCTTACGGTATTGTATGTACACACACATTGTTCACTTGTTTTAACTTTAATTTTTACGTAAAATGAGACGAATTATAGTTACAATTTTGTAATTGGAAATACCGGAGACAAGTATTACTTAGATTTTAGAATGAATTCAGATAATAATCCCAGTAAAATTAAGATAAGGGTGCCCAGAGGCAGTTATCAAATTTTGAGGCAATCTCTCAAATCGAATCAGTATCAACCAGTAGTTAGAAATGCCACCTTCAATAAGAAGGCATGAAACTAAATATTCAAAGTCATGCATTTCTTACTCGTTGAGTTTCTGTTCGAAAGTTTTAGTGGCATTTGTAATCACGATATCATTTCTATATGTAATACTATCCCTACATACCACAGCCCAGATTTGGAAAAATTCGCTATCGGGAAATCTGTTATTGACTCCTTTCATAAACGATGGTAATGTGATTGAGGGAAGAGCATTATCAAAAGTGAGCTTGTTTCCGGGCATCATCAGTTACAGTGGATTTTTGACACTAGATGAAACATGTAAAAGTCATCTCTTCTTTTGGTTTTTCCCAGCAGCTGTAAGTGAATTAATTATTGTGATTGGTGAAAAATTAAACAAATATATATATGAACCTTTTTTTGTTATAATTATTCTACGTTTAGTCAGGGAATCGATCTGCTCCTCTAATTTTGTGGCATGGTGGTGGCCCTGGTACTTCCGGTCTGTTTGGCTTGTTTCAAGGCACGGGTCCAGTAACGATTGACCAAGATGGAAAATCATGGATTGAAAATAAGTTTGCATGGACAGAGCATCGATCAATACTGTATTTGGATAGTCCTGTTGGATCTGGTAAATGTACTTGTTGACGACAAGGGAAATTCAATAACGATGATAATGTACTGCTACATAGAAGGGGAATCAAAGAAATGACCTTTACTCTTCACCCTTTCTCTCCATCCATGCGTATCTAACACCACCACCATACTTCCTGTTTTATTTTTATAGGA
This sequence comes from Zhuqinia jingwanae, assembly GCA_027744095.1. Lineage (NCBI taxonomy): Eukaryota > Metazoa > Arthropoda > Collembola > Entomobryomorpha > Paronellidae > Zhuqinia > Zhuqinia jingwanae. The sequence continues at coordinate 8,380 of JAHZNC010002075.1, read as the reverse complement.
TTTAGCTACAATGAGGTCGATGATGCACGCTGCTATGCGTCCTCTAGTGATGATGTTGCCGATGGAGCACTCAAGGCACTCAGACAGTTCTACCAACTATTTCCAGAATTTCAGCAGAATGATTTGTACATTAGTACCACATCATATGGAGGTTTGAACAACTTTTTAGACTAAGAGGATTATATATCCAGCATCAACAATGATTTTTGGGATAGTTCCAAATAACCTAACCTGCTTATTTGCTTCTCGTCAAATTGTATTGCAAACAATCATTTTGAGTGTGTTTAAATACAAACATATATATATTGCATTATACAGCTAAAGCATATCATGGTTTATTTTTTAAGGAAAATTTGTCCCATCCCTTGCATGGAGAATACATAATGATAACCAATTGGATAGAATGAGTGGCTACTCCAATTTCTCATCCGTCAACTTAAAAGGGGTGATTTCAATGTCAGGATTTAGCGATCCACTACACCAGATAGATTATGGAGAATTTTATTTCAATATGGGCTTCATTGACAGCCTCCAGCTGAAATTTTTTCAGTCGCAAGAAGCAAGAGCCAAGTCGTGCATCCGAAACAAGCTCTTCTTCGAGGCATACGAGGTACATATATGTACTTACATTTATGCAAGCACATACATATTATTATATTCGCATGCATGAGTACACTTTTGCATTAACTTAATTTGTTTGCAGCGATAAAACCACAAAATGACCTTTTCTAATTTCAATTTTCTAATCCAGATTGTGGATCCCCTGATAGTTGGCACTGATGCTGGGCCTTCTTATTTGAAGAACATTACTGGAATTCGATATCCATACAATTTTATAACCGACTTGATTGAGCCAGATGCAGAGCAGCAGTTGCACAAGCAGGATATTTTCCTAAGCCAAAAATGGGTTCAGGATGCGATTCATGTTGATTTGAACACAGTTGGGCACCCTTTTAAAACTTCAAGCAATGTAGTGTATATCAATCTTTTGCGGGACTTGTACAAATCTGTTGGCCCACTTGTCGAGGATTTGCTCAATACTGAACAATACAAGTTTTTGTTCACGGCAGGGCAACTGGACCTTATCGTACCGCACACAACAGTAGCCAAATTTCTGCAAGAGTTAAGATGGGGCAATGAGCACACTTTTAGGTCAATGGGAACGTCTGAATTTTCAAGAAGCTCTGCGGATTTATGGATGTATAAAGATCAAGTTGTAGGATACGAAAAAACTATAGGACAGTTAACATATTTAATGATGAGAGACTCGGGGCATCATCCATTTATTGACCAACCAGAATGGACTTTGGATCTACTCTTGAGATTTACAGAGTGAAGAAAACAACTCGTGACTGGAAACCGACATGCAAATAAACAAATATATTTTACTAAGTTTTAATGGCTAGATGACGGGTAAAAAATAACTTGTAAATAAAAATCACAAGGTCTTAGATTATGAATAAATACATCTGGTTACTTTCACTTGTTCATATTAAGAAGCGTCGATACATCATCATGTCATCGTGTTACAAGTAGCATTTTAGTCTGCCGTCCCATTCGCACCTTTTCTCTTTCACATCTGCTTCTACCGAATTTCTTTACGCATGCAATGTTGCTTATCATTTTATCATCTTGCGTATTGCGTATTATAGCTTACATAAGTACATAAACCCTGGAAACTAGTAACTACATGAATTTACGCTTCAAATAGTGCATTTAAACTTAGCTACGCTGTACCAAGGAGGGCCAACCACTGGGGTAACAGAAGACACGACGAACACAAACCCCCTGTTGACCTCATAATAAATTCAGTGGATTCAGTCGAATTTGTGGTAAAAATTGTGTATAAACAGGCTACAACTTCAAAGTGCAAACCATTCACATTTAAAAACAATTAGTATATGGGTACGCATCAATCCCTTGTGACTTGATAAGAACATGAAAAATCAGTTTCGGTGCAATTGCAACCTACAAAAATAGTATGCCGTAAGCGTTATAAGAAACAGAATAACTGTAAGCCAACAACCACGCGTTTGTAAATACACCGGTCCTTCTGTAAAACGTTCCAAGGGTTTATTTTTTTCGGTCAAAACTGGAACTAGTACAATAAAAGTAACGTTACATCTACTTCCACAATTTTATAGTATCATTCTTAATTGCTCTACAATAATGTGACTATCAAAAGCTCATATACTTTTATGCATATTTAATTTTGATAATTTATTTTGAAATACAAACACAGCGCAATTTCACAGGCAAGAATTCAGTGGACATTAAAATAGGATTTTTATTTCAAATTAATTATCTCTAAAGTTCAAATATACCCAAATTATTGATTCAGTCTTAAATGTAACATTTTAAAGGAATCTATTTGTTTCCTCAAAAAAGGACCCTGAATGCTTTTTAAATTTTTTTAATGACAATTTCATTCGTTATAAAAAAAACTTTTGATTTAGATTATTTTTCATCGTACAGCACAACTTATTTACATACATAGATTACATAATATATTCAATATAGGTATATCACTTTATTATCATGTTTCACGCTAGTTCCGTAGTAAGTTTTTGAATATTATTGATTTCGATATGATGCTACTCTAAGTTTTAGTATAGGTAATTAGAGTTTCTTAATTTTTTTACCTTAGCATATACCCCAATAAAACATTCTTGCATAGGTAGATGCATGCGAACATTATATTATTAATTAACATTAACACTACCATAACATTCACTGAGTACTTATATTGATACAATATTGCGTAAGCATATTATCTATTTAAACAAATAAACGTTTTTTATAATTGCACTCACTTGCAAGTATTTGTAATGAAAGTTACGTAATTAATACTAATGAGAGTTTCCTGGGGCACCCTTGGATGCTCTAGAAATAATGACAATCATTTTTCCAAATGCAAGGCCAAGTTATCAGCCTTTATACTTATTTGAATAAGCGCAAGCCTGCGCTAACTATTAATATAAGTAGAGGATTGATAACTTGGTTGATACCCTGCGTTCGTAGAAATGATTGTCATTTTCTTAAAAAGCATAATATACAAAATTGTCACAGAAGGCTCTCATTGATATTAAGTACGCAACTTCCTTTACAAATACCTGTATTGTGAGTAATTATCGGTATTAATTCAAGTTTAATGTAATTAAAAAGTAAAGAGGATAAATATACGCAATTGAAGTATTGGATGGAGAAACCAAATTAATAATCACGCCACGCGCATACCCATGTAAATATAATCTTTTTTTGTGAATCATGAGAGCTGTAATATTCTAAAACTCATATTGAACATTATTATAGGCAACTAATATACAAATATAATTCTGAGTATTTCAACCGACTCATTGTCAGCCTATAATGTCAATAATAGTAACAATAATAATATTATTATTATAGGATTTTTGTTCAAAGGGAGTTTTAAAAACATTTTTTACTTATCTTTGCACTCCAGACCTCTCCAGCCATTTTCACAACTTGAGACACACAAAATCCTAGACTAAACTCTTTTAATGCGCTCACATAAAGTACATACTTAAAGGTGGTACACACAACAAACTAAAAAATTGTTGTATTTTATACATATTACCTAATATATCTATCTATTTGTATTATATGATATAGGCTAGTAGGCTTCAATTTATACTGTGTTTCCATTCAAACGATCTTGGTTATGCCAGTATGCTAAGCAAACTCTTATATTACGTACATGGGTGATATATATGTGCATGTATTTATTTACATTATGTTACATGTTATAGTACATTTCTAGTTCATAAAAAGCTTTCTCCACAAATGCTTGTTCCTTAAGCTTACAAATGATGCAAACCATTTTTCCTTGTACTCATTTTTTAAATCTTACAAAGATCCGCCATCATCGTATGCAATATGCATTTATATATTGTATACACATATACTTATATTAGCCCTTTAAATTTGCTTAAGGCTAAATCTTGTGCATGTGTTTAAATCTGCGTATTTATAAATATTTATTCAGAAATTGGCATAGCTTTTTTAAAAGGATTTGAAATATAAATGAACTCGGGTGACGTTTCTGTGGCTATAATATGGTTGGATGCCTATTTTCAAATCGAATCAAGTCAAAAACGAATTGGCATAAAATAGGCATATTCGGTTCGGTTGATCCATATCCACAATAGTTATATTTTTTCTCAGTTTTTTAGATGATTCCCGTAAAACACCACAACCGCAACCGGTTGTCAGAATCTTGAATGAGTGCTTACAAATATCCAATTTAAATACATGCACAAGATTGTACCTTAATGATAGATCTCGAGCTAGATTTTTCTGTCTGTGAGACACAGAAATATTATATATTTGTTTTGTTACCAATATTTATAGTAAAGTAAGTAGGTAAAATAACAGTTTATCAGTTTTGGTTCAATTTGATCTTTTCTTCTCTCCATTTATATTTTTTGTTGACGAACATGTAGCGCTTTTATAGTTTTCCAACTTGTTGTAGCAGCGTTCTCGTGTTCAAGGTAATGTTCTAACGAACCACAGGACGACAAGTACAAAATAAAACGTGAGAAAAATGTCGCAAATACATACAATGCGGAGTATGGCGAGGCAAAGATAAAAATTAAATCTGTCATTATGGACCATTGTAGGACGCCAGGGTAAATCGTCAATGAATCCCGTCACGTTCAGTGTCACTACAAGGAATACAAGCATGCCCACTGTGCCAAGGGTGTTGAAAAATATCCATACGGCTCCCGGATTTCTGCTATGCTGAAAGTTGCAAAAAGAAGAAGAGAAAAAAAACATTTTAATTTCAATAGAAAATAGTTATAAATAGCGCTTATATTTAAATCTCCAATACATTTATCTTGAGTCATGCTCTTCTCAGAGACTGCTCAATATTGATGCGCTCTATATTGTAGCACATCATCTCATGTAATATGTAACAGAATATTATTTTGCTTGTATCGGGCTTAATTGAAATACTATTGTGTAAGCAACACAATCATGTGTGCAGCTCAATGTAATGTAAGTTGTGTTATTTTACAACTAAAAATCGCAACGTCGCGTAGCTAAAAGTATTTATTATCAAAATCCCAAAAGGTTGGTTTGGAATAAAATGTTATTGTTATGGTTACATTTCCAGCGTACGCTTGTTTTTCTGTATTTTCTATCAAACCAGAAGGACGAAATGCAGAAAGACACATAAATCCACGAGAATACAAAATTAAGCAAATAACGACAACATATATAGATCTTTAGAATCCTACGTAATGTTACTATGAATGATATAGAACTGTCACAACAAAAAAGAGAAAGTGTTGTAATGAAGTTTCGGGTTAAAAAATATTACAATATATATATTATAATGCAAGTTGAGATAGTGGAAAAGGTGCATGTGAGATGTTTGATTGTGTTTACTCGTGAAATGACAACCTTGTCCAATCAAAGGAGAGGATTTGATTGGTTGAAAGAAAAGGTTTGACATAAAATAACAAATAATTTTATTGCCTGAGCTATAAAGCAAATACAGACCGACGCCCGGATGAACTGAATAATCAATCGTTCCTGTACTTTCCCTACTGTGTATCTGTATCAGCGCTCTCCCACATAATTTGCATTTCCCCCTGTACCATATCAAATAGAATTACTTGTAATATCATCTACCCTGTCTCTCTGTGCATGATCATAAGAAATAATGAATTTATTTTGCTCGTGCTACTAGAAGTAACAATATTCCAAAGAATATTATTTCGATTGTGGGACGACGGAGCTCTGATGTATGTAGATCGGATTTCCGCTCGTATTCTTTACAATTTACACTTGAGCGAAAAAAATGCTTTTATCTCGGATTCGATTTTCTCTTTGCGCAATGTTTTCTCTGTACTCTCCGTAAATACATATAGACAAAAAAATGCCTGACATATATATACATACATACATTACGTGAGTACACAAGCAAAACGTATTATTATTATTACAAATACTACATATATGAAATGTATTTGCAAATATTTATAATTCATAACAAATAAATTTAAAATAAAGCCTTGAGACTTTTGTAAACAATCCATTATCATATATATGCCTATGCATTACTAGAGTAGGATTCAAGAGGACACATTTTGTAAACCATGTGTACATACATATATTATGTGTGTGTATATATGGAATCATATTCAGCAACATGTAAGCGTAGGTACTTATGATTTGTCGATCCATAATTTACTTTTTTATTTTATTTTAATGCAAATATACGTATGCATAAAACAAAGAAAACGAAATTGAGTTTCTTCTGCTTCTCTGGAGCAATTTGCTTCAGAGAAGCAGAACAGAAAAAAACTTGCTTCTCATTTATGTATACTTTCCTATTCAATATTTTGAGCAAAAGAAGAAGAAAATGAGGACGCTATGCCGTTGCTGTTTTGTCATGTGGGAGAGTGTTCTATGAATTTGTCTCTTATCGCTCTAATGTAATGTCAAAAGCGTGACATCCGTTTGCGGTCCCACACTGTCTCCCGTGTCTCTCACACATGTCAGTGAAAAAAGTGAAATTATGTATGTACGTCGTTTCCAAATAATGCGCGTTGTTATCCTGGCTTCCTGCACGCTTTCCCCTTTTGTATATACCTTCTTCCAGTGCCAGCGAATTCTCAGATCACAACTTTGATAGAGAATCAAAAGAAAAGTAATGTGACGTCGTTCTATCGGTGTGCAATTATTCTGAGATAGTGAAAAATAATAACATTATTATTTATTACAGCTCTACAGACACATGTTACGCTGCTATATCTAAAACGGGAAAATAATGATGATGATGATGATCATCATTATCGCCGACTCACATTTCGTACTCCTTCCTGACTTGATAACAAATCATATTACCGGCAAATGAAGTGTGAATGAAAATCTCTTCAGATAAGAACTCCAAATAATATTCTTACTATGCCACATACAACATATATTTATGCTAAAACCTATATCAAATAAGTATATACCTACATATTATATGGAATAGCTAAAAGTATAGACTTGGAGTATGGCTGATTTAAACACTTTCAGTAACGTGAACCCATGTGAATGAAATTGATATTATATAAGTATTCAAATTATTATAATATTATTTCGTTGTGTTATACCTGTAAAAACTGTAAACACCTACATTGCAACATGGTTTTGTAAAAATAACGAATGAAATGACAGAGAAAATGTGTGAAAATAAATAATTGAAAACGAAGCACGTGTGTAACTTTGCTCCTGGTGAAAGGGAGATTAATTCTTTCATCAAACCTTTACGTATAAGAGCTATCTTACTCTCTTACATATCAAACGGGTTCCCTTAACGATCTTTTGCCTCTTCCGTGTGGCATATACTCCCTTAGAAAACGGAAATGAAATGGCATTTTGCTTCTTGACAAATGCAAGTTTGTATTTTATAATATGTATGTATATATGACCTTGTATAGTGTAGATGCATATACTTTTGATTTTATACTCATTCCAATAAAAGAAAGTGCTGCTGGGAATTGTGCTGGAAGAAAATCACACGAGATGAAATTACTATCATGGGAGAAAAGGAGAGTTATTTAAACAAGAGTCTGATTATATAGCTTCCCTGTGAATAAATCAGAGCTGGAATTTCCAAGCCACACATTTCTATGAAACTAACGACTATCGACTTTTTGTTGATGGTTGCAGTGAGGTGCCATCATAGCACACACACACAGTCAACAGTGGCATACTAATAGACCAATGGAGCTCAATTTCTAGATCCTATCGATCCCATATACTTGTATGAGTTCACAAGCATAGCTGTTCTCCTACTGGAATATCTTTCCAGATTATTTGTGTACAGATATTTTAGCATATATGGAAAAAGTGCCATATTTATCATGTCAACTTATTTGCTGAGGTAGCCATCGTCGTTTGATAGAATCAATTGGGAAATAATAATAATAATATTTCATATTCACAAAATCATATTATTCAACTAAATTTCTACGGACTAACAGAATTTCATAATACATTCATTAGAAAGAGAATAGAATTACGTTACAATTTGCCTTATATACCCAATTGGGTATATAAGGCAAATTGTTATGTACAGTACGATTATAAATTCTATTTTTGTTATACTTCATCCAAGCCGATCCAGTATTTGATTTTGATTACGAGCAAAAAATAATATAATGCATGATAATGATCAACTGGCAATGTCCTTAATTGGGTGTATCTTTCCCTTATTAAAGGTGTTACGTGATACATACCTTGTTTTTGATTTACATCTACAATAATAAACCCTTACAACGGGATAACGAAGTAGCAAAGCAATGAGAAAACTGTCTCTTAAAATAATAATTTGCATATTCGAAATCAGAGCATCAAAGTA
>JAHZNC010002074.1:0-11879 GCA_027744095.1 Zhuqinia jingwanae | reverse complement strand
TCCCACCTTCTACTACATTTTTTTACCACCTTTTCAGAATAAAATAATAATAATGTTATGACATCTTTATATCGGATTTTATCTCCATATAATATTTATTGGCAATATCCTCGCATTATTTTTTTTACCCCATCACTGTTGCTACTACCACCACCACCACCAACACCACACCAGTTATTTAATGTCCCATCAAAATAACAACCTTTCAAAAAAAGTAATAATAAAATATAAAATAAATAAATAAAAACGAGGAAGAATATATAATATATGTATACAGCTTATTTTTAACAACAATTTTCAATTCCCCAGCAATTACCATTTATTTTCTGGTCAAGTGTAGAATTTTTTTTTTGAAACCATTTTTATTTACATTACATCTTATACTATATCCACTGTTGTTGGTGATGCAGTTATTATTATATTGACCATGTAACAAATAAAGCAAAAAAAATTATCCATTTTGTATAGATATATGTATATGCAAGATATACATCCATATATCTATTTATTAATGGAGGATACACACTAGAGTAGTAAGTAAGTAAGTAGTACTAATAGATTTTTATTACCCCAACACAGTTTTTTTTATGAGTTTCTGTGTTTTTTTCCTCCCTCTCATCTTCTGTTGCTGCTGCTATTGTATTTATTATGTATACATTCTATCACGTAATAAATGGGATACATATTTATGTGTATATATATATATATATATATATTTTTTTTTTACGATTATCCTGTCATTCTTCCATTTTGTGCATTTTTCACAGTTTTCTGTAAAAAATAAAATGGTTTACTAGACAAACTATACTACACACATTGAATTGCATTGCAACACCAGAAGAAGCAGACATTTCGGGACAAGTTTTTTTTACTGCTCCACTCCTGCAATAATGTCTCACTTGCCATCATTCATTTTATCCATCTATCCATCTCTCTCCATTTCTCGGTTCGGTTGTCTGTCGAAGAAGTAAAAAAATAAAAATAAATGCTGTAGCAGTGGTGGTGGTAGTGGTAGTACTCGTATCACGGACTGCATACATACATATCCGTGTATAATTCTTTTTTTGCATTGCATTCAATCATGACTTGTCTCACAAAAAAATAATACTTAGGACGGGACAGTAAAAAAAATAGGTATCTTTTTTTTGTAGTTCCGTCAGTAGTGGTGGCGGCGGAGTGGAATAGTAGTAGTATGTGTGCAGTAATAAAAAATACATTATGGCTTTACAAAGTTCCACCATCACGACCAATTCCAACAGGAGGGATTTTTTTTATATAAATTTTTGTATATCCTTTTTTTACAGCAGCACCAAATTCCTTTATAACATTCATCACAACTCACAAGATTAGTTGTATCCGTTGAGGTAGCAATGTATATAGGGCTATGTATATATTATGCATACTAGTATTTTTATATACAAATATATGGTGATGTTGTAATGGTGGTGGTAGGAGTGGTGATAGTAAAAAATAAAAGCATGGAGCTATTAAAGCAGTACTACTAGTGCAGGAGCAAAAGTATTCAAGTACAGAAGAGCAGGAGGAAGAAGAAGAAGAACGGGTGATAGAAGTAAAAAAAATAGTCATGGTGGTAGTGGCCAATTTTCCCTCTCTAAAAGCCAATTTGGACCACTTTACACGCACACAATGAGAATAAAAGGGAGAACATGCAAGGCATATGAATTAATGATCAGTCGTCAGTAAAAGCCAAGAGCCGGAGACATAGGCCTCCTGCCCTAGAGGACTCGGGACGACTGAAAGGGAAAGAGACGAGGACGACAAATGGAGAGACGGGAGCGTATATTGTATGGAATATACGTACAAAGTAGTAGCGGCAGTGGGGAAAAAGAGAAGTGAAGAGAGAGAGAGAGAAGGAGAATACTTTATACAAAGGTGGAAACTTGTTTCAATATTCCGAGCAACACATCCATACAAAAGTCACTCATACTCACTCTCAAAAATGCACACATTTAGTTTTCCGTATTAGCACAAAAAGCATAACACCACCACCAGCAGCAGCAGCAGCAAAAGAAAAAATACGAGAAAATGGGAAAAATGGAAAAAAAATATAAATGGAAAATTGATGAAGAGAAAGTGGCGGCTATAGTCAGTCGCCTTTTTTTTGTTTAAATCTGGATATGACTACTTGGTAGGATAATAGAGTGGATTGGCATGAGTAAAAAATAGGGGAAAAATTAATTTACAACTAATTAATACACAGCTCAAAAATGATGTGATATTTCAAAAAAAAACATGTTGAATAAAAAAAGTAGGTATGAGGGGATTTGTAAAGAAAAGTGCTTTTATATCTCTTCAAAGGCGAGCATTTGACAGTTTTCTTGGAATCAAGTGCACGGATAACGATTAAGCATTTTGAACAAGCTCTCAAAGTCATTTAAAAAATATATTTTATTATTTATTTTCCTAATGATTTCACTATGCACACTTTCACATGCACACACATATAGGTATATATATATATATACCAGTCTGATTACATAATAATGATCCGCAGCAGTTCTTTTCCTGCCAAGTTGTCTCAAACAATCGTATCTTAATCATTATCATCATCATCATCCTCACTTTCCCATCTCTTATATTTATCTTGAAGTATCATAAAAACCAATGTCGTTTATTTCTTTCCATTTGCAATTTATTTTTTGACCGTTTAGCTAAAATCTCTTGAAATTACCACCACTACCATATATACATATCCCTTTTTTGTCTATATAAATATAGTAATCCTGCTTGGCTGATTGGGATTTTGTTGTTGATGATGTTCACTTTTTTTACTTGTCCTTTTTTTGGTTGAGTTTGTGCTGTTGTGCACTTGGCAGTTGTGAAGTGTTGTGTTGGAAAGCTCTTCTAAATACTCTTTTCTATTTTTACTTTACTACTACTACCACCACCACCACCACCACCACCACCACCACCACCACCACCACTGCTACTACCCTTAAAATGAAAACTGACAGAAAAAGGATCATGTTCTATTTTCCATTTATTTATTTTGGACATGTTTGTTATGTTTGTTGTTATGTCATTCTCTCATTTCATCGTCGTCGCATTGTTTTTGTTGTTTTTCCCCCCCTCTCTCTCTCTCTCTCTCTCTTTCTCTCTCTCTCTCGCTATGTATATGTACATGTGTGCATGTGTCTTGTGCATGTAATCTCTGTACCAATTTTGGAGAATCCATTTCTATTTTGTATGGTTCCCTCATTGTAAATGATATCCCTTTTCTCTCTCTCGCTATCATCATTATCATCAACATTCTCATCAACATCATTCTCCTCGTCGTCGTACTCGTCCTCGTCGTTCAAAACCAGCAAGTTCTACACATTTTTGTTGTTACTATTTTTTGTCATCTTCCACGCTGCTCCTGCTCCTGCTGCTGGTACCACTATCGTTGTTGCTACTGCAAAAAGTCTCATTCTGTCTATCTCTCTCTCTCTCTCTCTTTCCCTATCTCTCTCAACCATTCATTTTATTTGTTCACTTGTCCCTATTTATTTAACTCCATTTCACTTGCGGCTATCAAACAATAATATATATATATATATGTAAAAAAATAAAAATAAAACATATACAAGGATAGAAACAAAAAAAGGCATGGCAGACAAAACTAGTATGTAACGTGTTTGTGTGTAGGCATCTATATATACATACATTTGCGTTGTTGTTTGAGTGCACAATGTACACAGTACACTTATTACACAACAAAGCAAATCTGCGACTCATCACATCACTTCACATACTTTTACCAACTTTCACTTTTCTACTTTGTTCCCTTCTGATACCACCACACGGCCACACCGCGCTCCTCTTGCTGCTGCTCCTTTTGCTTATCCTACTTATCCATCCATAAATTCCGTGATTTCATCTCATCCACCAAAATATACATTTTATATATATATATATATATACACGCTGGTTGTTTATAACCATAATATTATTATAATATTGTTTTATGTAGTATAATATTTACATATATAAAAAGCAGCGAGTCAAAGTGAGCCTCAGTCTCTCTCTCTCTCTCTCTCTCCCTCCTTATCATCTTATTGTTACGCTATTTTTTTTGTCTGCATACCTAACTTTTGATATGATGATGATGATAAAATCATTGCTCAACTTGACAACTCCGTTGTATGCAATGTACATAATGTAGACATATTATTACATAATAATAGATATACATATCTTTCATATATATATATATATGTATATATTATTTCACATATCAACCCAACTTTTTTGTACTTGATTTGACTTGACTACATAGACGGCGACTAGTTTCAATCGCGTATGCTCTCTTCTTCATACACGCTTTCCCTTTTGTCGACTCGTCGACTCGTGAAATTTCCTGCTGCTGTTGCTGCCGCTACTGCTGCTATATTACCACCACCACCACCACTACTTCTACCACTGCCGTCGTTTACTGATTTATTTATTTATGATGAGCTATTCCCTTTTCTCCCACATAATATTAATGGCATGATATATAGTGTGATAGGAGTAACATACAAGATACGTCATCATATTACTATCATCATCATCATCATCAACGTGGACAAGGAACACTTGTGAAACACCGAAAACCATCGAAGCTTCTCCCTCATCTCAATACATACCCATACATAATACTGCTTTTTAACTCAATCAATTATAAAATGGATTTTCTTATATAGTAATGTTGATGTACAAATCATATACCTAATATTCTTATTGTACAGCAGCTGCAGCAGCAGTAGCTATATACCCATACACCATAAAAACATTAAAAAACCATCACGACCAAAAATAAAATATAAAAACACACTTAGCTCACTTCATTTTCGTTTGTTCGGATTTTCCGGTTGAGCAACTCGAAATAATAATAATAATAATAAAATGAAATGAAAAGATGAAAAGAAGAGAAATGGTAGAAAATGGACGGTTAAAGCACGTCCTGAATTTTGATAAGTCTCTATATACATATACCTACATGATCGTACACACACAGATGTACATACATTTAAAAAACTTGCACATGAACAATTTTATTCCTCATATAATTATTATCATTATTCTTATTATTTTGTTGTGATAATGATACAACATATTATTATTATGTGCGTTTGCTCACTTTCACCACCATTATAATATAATCATCATTATTTCATATTATATATATTTTTTCCTGTGTTCACCACTCTCTCTCTCTCTCACACACACACAGACATGCTGGGGACCACTTTCAAAGGAAATATATTGCAAGGAATCTTTCTTTTTTTGTGGTTGTAGTGATGCCTTTGTATATATATACATATGTTACTTATGTGAGAGCTGTAATACATTAGCATCGTCACTCACCTATAAACAATGTACATCTACACTTACATAATATAAATCTACCTCACCAATTTCCTTCTCTTCTTCTTCCGGTGATGATGATGACGATGATGATAATGATGGTAGACTTACCAAATAAAATATAACATCAAAGTGCTTCCAAGAAAAGCAGTAGTAGCAATGTTGAGAAAAAAGGCAGCAGCGGAAGGAAAAAAGAAAGTGGAGAAAGTCATCATAGTCACAAAAAAATATATGAGCCAGTGCTTTCCACACACACTCCTTTTCATTTTTTATACGGCTGCTATGCTGCACTTCTGACAAAATAATCTTCTTTTTTTGCTATATTGATTTTTCTAATATATTTTATAAGCAGAAAAGTCAACTGGGTATAGTGAATCATATATAAAGTATTATATGTAGGTGGAAATTTATATGGTGTACGTGTATGATATAATATCCAATGACTTGTTTTTTGTGTTTTGCTATTTTTATGTGTGCGGAGAAGCAACAAAAAGCACGTTTATCTATTTTTATTTTATATTTTTTTCTCTCAACACAACTTCTACTTATTTTATAAGCAAGATGGAAATAGAGAGAGAGAGAGGGGGAGGAAAAAAATTCCTCGCTCCATTTTCCAATAACTCAACTTTCTCTCTCCACCGACGACCATTCATCCAAGTAGTGAAGCAGCAGCAGCAGCAGAAGCAGCAGCGTACAATTTTTTTGGTATTGGTGGTGATGGAATATTAGGTTAGATGATACTTCTGTTTACGCAATATATCCCACTACTCTCTCTCTCTTTCTCTCATCTCTCTTATGATATAACCATTAAAAAAAGTAGAGGCAAAAAAGTAGATAAGAGAATAAAAAAACTACTAACATGAAAGAAGAAGAAAAAGACAAAATCTCATTCCTTTCTTCTACTTGCTTTTATTCTTGGATTTCAAGAAGGATCCGAGAAAAAATGGTATGGAACGGAGCTCCTTTTTGTACTCACTCTTTTCAATGAACTCAAAATACAACGCATCTATGTATAAGCATCACATACACATACACACACACACCCAGGACAAAAATCTGTAGAGGAAAAGTACTTGTATATGCTTCTGCTGACTGACTGAGTGAGAGAGAGAGAAACTGCGGTTACAAAAAAAAGGAATAAAAAGAGCGACAGTACAAAAATTGTGTGTGTGCAGTTGGTAGAGTATGTAATATGGCGGTGATGGTGGTGTGGTGATCGATCTTTTTTTTAAACGAAAATCTTCTTCTTCTGAGGTGATGACGACGACAACGACGAAGAAGAAGAAGATGATGATGATACTTTTGATGGCAGTACTATTGCACCGCCACACCACAGTTACCACTATCAATAGAGCCGCCACTACTACTACCACTACCACATGATGATGATGATCATCATTTTCACGATCACAATAACAATATTAAAGGGAAGTTATCCATCTATAAAAAATGGATAAAGAGAGAAGCACCTTTTATGTTTGTGTGTGTGTTTATGCGTGTAATCTACCGCTATTAAATGTTGGCATTCATTCATCTGAATTGTGCAAATAAATAGTAATAGTAAGCAAGCGGTGGTGGTAGTGGTACAAAAGAAGATTATGGCGGAACAGAGAATATTAAAGCTCACACACACACACACACACACACACACAAACAAACAGATAACAGGAGTAGCAGGATACTATGAGCGCCATGGGTGATTTGGATGTTGATGGTGATGTTGTGACGGATCATGAATCATTATGGAATGAATCACTACAATCAAAAAAAGTAGTCAATTTGAGTGCTCCTGTCGTGTGCTCTGTAGTAGTAGTAGTAGTAGTTGCAGTTGTAGTAGAGCTATCAAAAAATTCTTCTTCAAATTTTCATGGGTTTGTCTATATTATTTATCTATCCTCTTTTGTGCAACTGCTTCATATACATATATGGTTTATGTCAGAGAGAGGTTTTACGGGGCAAAGAGACGAAAGAGTGTAAGAGAAAGAGAGAGAGAGAGAGAGGGGTATAGGAAAAATGAATGAGATGAGATTAAAATTGGCATGAGAAAAATATACAATCACAAGGGATCATCTCTGTGTCTGTCTATCTACTGGTGTGTGATGTGGTGGTGCGGCTATAGGTTCATGCCGGAATAATAAAAAAGAGGGATTGTATAATATGAATTGTCTACAATGTGATATGGGATGGTATAATAAATTGGGAATAGAATAATAATAGGCTTTACCATTTCCATTGAAAATCTAATCAAAATCAACGACCTAAACTTTAATGTAAGCAAAATATATATAATACTAAAAACATGTAATATAAATCTGTAACCAACCGAAATATTTTTTTTTTCAACCAAATGTTTATGTGTGTGTGTGTGGTTGGTTGAAAACCAAAATATGGTGTGTGTATATAATAATAATAATAATAATAATAATAGCTTAGTTCTACTTGGAACGTATGGAATGTTTTTTTATAGTCTTCTGCTGTTGCTGGAAAGATGAATGGATATTTTTTTATCCTACTTTTTTTTCTAAGTCACGGCTTTTGTACTACACGGTCCATTGTCAGTATAAAATGAAGAAAAAAAATGTGTATTAAAGCGGATATATATTTTCAAAGTTGTTATGATATTTTTTTTATTATGGCAATTTTAGTAGCTTGGATGCATCCAACAATTCCTATTTATATTATTGACACATAAAATATTTCATGATGATGATGATGATGATAGTTGTGGTGTATATTATACCTAGATCCTACATATATTTTTTCAACAACAAAAAAAAATCTTGCCGACTTTACACAAAGAACTGCTGCTAGTAATTTTTTCGCCACATCAATATCAACCAACCAATCATTTTCTTTCTATCTTTTTTTTTCTTTGTAAAGTTTATCGCCTCGATCAAAAGAAGAAGCTCAGCTTGTTTATTTATCCATCATTTTTTTTCTCATTACCTTTCAAATAAGAAGGAAAAAAAGTATACAAAATTGGAAGAAAAAAACTGAAAATGTAAAAAAATAAATAAATAATGGCAATAATAATGTAACCAGGTTTTGTAATTTATTATTTATTTGATCCTATCATCATTCACTCTGCTACTGTTTTTCGTTTTGATCACCGTCATTTTGATGATCATTTACCAATTTAAAAATAAAAATTGCTTTGAGTTACACGGCAAAATATATAAAAATAAGTAGTGGTATAGTAATATCCATTTCATATTATTAGTCATATTTTTATTACAAGTCTGAATACTTCAAAGGCGGGATGATGCAATCATGCAATCATGATGAGATACCTTTTGTGTCCCTGCTTTAAAAAAACAATCAAATTGGAGAAGAAGGGAAAAAACGAAATGTTACATAAACATTTTTTTTNGTTACATAAACATTTTTTTTATGAATTATCATTACAAAAATATAATGATGTCTAAAAAATGGTGTATCTCGCGTTCCATTTTATTATTCGTTCATTTTTTTGAAATTTTTTTTCGGTTCTTCGGAACATTTCAACATCAACAAATAAAGTCAGATTACAGTTATCTTTATTCTCATTCTCTATTTCCCCTGGTTATACAGGGAGAGAGATAGGTACAGTCAGCGGCGTCCAAATGGCTCTGCAAAATTATCTTCTCTCCTTTTTCATTTATTTTTCATCCATTCAGTTTTCCTTTACAAACTTTTGTGAAATGCCTCGTGATGATTGACTGACGGCAGGAACATCAAAAGAGGAAGCGAGCAAGAACATAAACTACCATAAAATATCACAAGAGAATGAGAATGAAGAAAAACATTAGGTTTTTTTTTTTAATTTCAACAATCTTTCACTCTCCTTTCGCAATAGTTATAATGAGTTTCCATCCCTTTTCTCCTCTTTCTACCGCTCTCTCTTTCTCTCGTTTTCATTTAAACTTACTTTTGATCTGATGGTAATCAAGATGACAATGATCCAACAACGTAGTAATCTTGATTGGGAAATCAATTGGTTACATGCATGTTGTTGTACGTATGTGTGTGTGTGTGTGTGTGTGCCGTGCCCAGTCAACTCCAGTTTAACCAGATTTTAACCTTTTATTACTTGTCCGTTTCGCTCCACATACCTGCTCATTCACTTGCTCCTACTTAAGAAATCGAAATCGAAATCGAAAAGGAAAAAATAAAATAAAACGTGTAGAACGAGAAGTTATTTTTGTGAGGTTATACTATACACTCTCCGCAGCTGCTGAGATTTTTTATATTCTTTTGAAAAGATCATGATCACTGATCACTACTAAAAGTAAGAAAAGAAGAAGGGAAAAGAAATACTCAGAGGCAATATGGGAAAGTCAGTGAGGTGGGCACGTAATGTTGGAAGTTTATATCTATAAAGTGAGCACAGAAGGAAGAGAGAAAAAGGGAAGAAGAAAAAGGAAAAATATTGACGTAACGTGTATGCTGCCGCCGAACTATGTATCTGTGTGTGCGTGTGTAGAGAAATGCACGATGGATCTCAGGAGGTATGCATGAATGGGCCTTAGATTGCACCGAATTGAGATTGAGAAAGAAAGCAAAAATGAGAGAGATTCAGATTTAGAGTCAAATAAAGAGAAGGAAAATGCTTCCAGCGGTGCTACATTTATTTCTCTTCTCTCCTCCTCCAATAGCGCTAAAAAAATCCTTGTCTGTTCTGTTCCAGAATAAAAAAAAAGATAGGATATTTGACTGACTGTCAGAGAGAAAAGGACGAGGAATGAACAGATAGACGATCACGATATTTGTTGCTGCTACTACTGCTGAACTGCTTTTGATCATGATGATGATGATGATAGCAAAGACGACAAAAAGTGAAAATGCAAATATGTACATTCCAATCAAAAAAAAATCTTGCTACTACAATTTCACTACTACCAACATCAGCACCACCACCACTCTTATTTTTGCTTCTTTTTATTTATTTTCAAAGCACTTTTCTCAACATTTTCCTCTGCTCTTCTTTTTCTAATGGATACCCATTTTTTTTTCTTCTCTCGATGTATTCACAAAAAAAGCGAAAAATATTTAAACTCTATTTTCCTTTTTTACTGACAAGGGACATTACGTTACCTGCTCACTCTAGCAAAAAAATACATTAATATACACATACTACTACTAGACCCATAAAACCTATTCTGTTCCCTCAACTTGAAAATTTAAATTCAGATTCAGTATTGCATCCCACTAAGCACGTCCCTTGTCAGTACAGAGAAATATAAAGCCACCAAATTTTTTGTGTAGCAGCTTTCCACAAGTTGCTTGGAAGTAGGCTGTCGTATCTGTGTGTGTAGTAAGCTGTGTAAATACAAAAACAAACTAACATTCAGAGTGAATAATACTATTATTATTATAACTATATCACCTTAATATTATGTATTCCGCTTTTTCCTACTTTTTCTTTTCTCTCTCCGATTTTGGATTCCGATTTAGAGTACATAGTTTTGTCTTATATCCTTTTCTGCCCATCTTATCTCTTAAAAATATATAAGATAACCAAACAACAAGTAAGTGCAGTCATGTCATATATATATATATGCGTGCCCAAGTAGTATACTAGTTAGATATTATATATTTATAGCATTGCTAATGCAACATTAGTACAATATATAACGACACATCAAGAAGAATGGTAGTGGGTATTTTTATTTTCTCTTCTTCTTCTTCTTATTCAAATGTTTCTCTTTCTTTGTGAATACAAAATTATTCAAACATGTTTGCAAATACATAATAGCCACATATATATTCACACAAGTACACACAAACACACACAAAATATTTGTGTACATAAACAGATATAGATGGATGTGTATCCATCTATACCTGTTTATGTACACAAATATTTTATGATTACCATAAAACGTCTTGAGACACTAAAGTACTTGTTCCCTCCGATAACAAAAAATAAAAAAAAATAAAAAAGGCAAATGGCTACACTGCTGCTGCTCTGTATAACAAGTAGATGTAGACTACGCATTTTTTTTTCTCTCTCTCTCTTTCTCCAGTAAATCCAAACCAAAATAAAACTACTTGTTTACCACTCTCGTTGTTGTTTTTTCTTCTTTTTCGCTTATCCTTGTGCCTTTTCGTGTTTTTTTTTGTGTTCCTATTTTTACGACTTTCAGAGAAACAACATAATAATCATCATCGTCATCATCATCATTCTCGTCGTCATCCTGTTCTTCTTCTTCTTCGTGTTCCTCTTTCAGCAGTGGTGCTAGTAGTCGTCATCATGTTTGTACGCAACATTTGTAGCAGTAGTTTAGCCAAAGTAGGAAGAAATGACGCTTGTTGGATTCTAATATGCTTTTGTTCTTTTTGTGTGTTGTTTTGACTTTTTACATTTTGCTTTCCATTTTTTTTTTCATTCCTTTTTTTCTCTCTCTCTCTCCTTTTGTTTTTCGGCTTAATGGCCTCACCGTAAATCACTCGACTCTCTCTCTCTGTCTCTCTGTGCTATATATTTATGTATATACATATTTGCATGCTTAAAAAAACCTGAAGTAAACGACGAAATCTCAGCATGCATA
>JAHZNC010002072.1:0-16320 GCA_027744095.1 Zhuqinia jingwanae | reverse complement strand
AAATTTAAAACTAGATTTGAGACTAAAGTACTAAGTCTTCTGTTAAAACTAATTAATAACTATGTATATCACAAAAAATCAACCATTTGTTTTGTATGTTGAAATACGATTGCATATTGTTATTGGCAGTCTTTAAAATGTTACTGTTACGAGTTAGGCACCTGTTTGGTGCATATTCTATTGCACGATTGCTTGTGCAAAAATAAAAATATATATGCACTTTATACGTATGCTGCATATATGTATCTGATTTAAAAAATAATAATAATTTGTACATGACGTAATTTGTTATCTTCATTTTTTAACCCTGATTCATGTCATCATCCATAAGGTCGTCGTTATTCTGTTGGACTAGAATTTCAAGCTCATGAATGAATTGTACCATTCTTGGCTCCAGTTGCATGGCGTCCCATTCTTCGGCGAGGACTTCTATTTCAGGATCAGGAATACTGAGTGCCCTGTAAAAATACAGTCATGTTATGATAATGATGCACACATCTTCAGATACTTGATATTTGCCTAAAATGTCTCAAATAAATACTTGATATTGATTGTATTGATATGCAATCCACAGTAAACTTACCAGTCTAAAGAAGGAACATTAAGATCCTGCAAATCTTGCAGTGTGTTTGCCCCCGTAACCGATTCCAATCCTGTTCTCAGCTTTGCAAGATGCATTCGCATTTCCCTTATCGCATCCCTTATAATTTTTCCGGATCTGTCCACTTTTGCCTCAAACACCTCCATAAATGTTAGGAGAAGCTGGACTTGCTCATTGATTTCCGTACATCTGTGAAATGTGGCAATATTCTCAGAAACGGATAATTCCCGATCCCTCCATCTCACATTATATTCAGTGAATTTGTCCGGTACATTAATTGTGCTCCCATTTAAAAACCACATATATGATGCTTACCTCAGCATACAACCGGTGTAGCACTACTTGTCTTTCCGAAATACGATTCCAAATAACTTCACTTTCATTCAGCACAGATATGATGTGAGACCCCAGCCGACGCTTTTCCTGCTCCACATGGCTGTCAACCGCCGTTTGGACTTCCATTCCTATCTTGTTTCTATTTCCGAAACAGGATGGGTTATTAGATTCCATATCAACAATTATGATAGAAAAGTATATAAACTTGACCGTGATGCTCGCTTATTAGATTTAAACAAGCAAAATTTCAAAAAACAACTAAAAAATCCAATTTGGATCAAGAGAAACAGTGAAAGGGTCGAATAACTCCAAGTCCTAAAAATCAACTGAGTTGTAAAAAGCCAATGTATCCGTTTTCAATTAAATCTAATACTCCTGCTTACCGGACACAGACTTGCGTTAAAAGTCAAAACACAAGCCACGCCGGAATGTCATCATTCCTTCCGTAATAATAATTTTGCTTGCATTCCTTCACTTCATATTGCATTGTTTTGCATACTTATACCATGGAAGGGTTGGGTCAGTCATAACCAGAAAAAATGTGTTTGCCACGTTGGATTTTAACCATACAGTACATTACATTATGCATAGGCATACAATACGTAAATGTTCAGGGTATCGGACGAACCAGGTTGAAGTTTTTAAAGTCCCAATGTGTCCGTACAAGCATGTCATCGTATTGTCACGACCATATCATCATCATCGTCATCGCTAATAATTTAGTAAAGAAACGGTTTTCTATTCCTGCTTCCCTAAAAACTGCACATATCCTTTCAGCTGTTTTAACAAGCAACGGGATGACTATATTGGAAGGATCCACATGGGTTTTTGAGTATTCTAATCCGTTAAGAACACAAGCTAAAACTTTATTTTTTTAAAAGTAAGTCAGTAGCAGCAGCAGGAAATCGGAATAAGGAAGCTCATGTATTCAAGCAAGCAGACAAGAAACCTGAAATAAATGGTTGTCTCCTTCCAACCGGACGAGAACATGCAGTTTGCCTATAAGGAAAAAGGGTTAGCTCCGAGATATGCATGCATTGTTTCCTTAAAATCAGGAAAGGATTATTTGCATGAAAAAATAAATTGTCGTTGCTGAAAACAGCTGAAAAATGCATGGGTAAGGTATTCATGTATTCATATATTGTATGTATGTCATATGGAATTGGTCAAGTCAAGTTGATTCTTTTTTGTGAAGCGGTTTTTACTGAGGAATTAAGAAAAAAGGGTTTTTGAAGAAGGGTCTGAGTTTGAAAAAAATCTTGGTCTGGTGGTTATGAATATGCAAGAAAAAACCAAGAATGAGCCCATTTTTACAGTCCTATTTGCCACACTAAGAAATTGGTTGATAATTGGTCACTTTAATCCTTTCTTCCATTCTTCTATAGCATTGTTGTGCATGTATGTATGTGTTAGATGGAGAGGAACTATATGCATGGATATCTGTAGTCTATTGTTATTTTTCTTTTGATTTTACGAGTTTTTGAGTGTTCGGTGTGGTGAAAAGGTTTTTTTCTTGTGAAAACGCCGGACAGGGACTGAACAAGGAACATTGAGGAGCTGGTCAGAGGCCGGGAGAAACCCTCAGTTTTGTTGTCCTCTTTGGGTAGAAAAACTTGAAAATTAGATAACGATTTAATTTTACGTTTTATTTTACCTATAATGCGGTATATGAAAATATGAATGTTTTCACACATATGCCAGCAGATTAGATTTACATAGCACATTAATGTTATGGAAAACTATCTATATTATCACTTCGCCCCATAACAACGAACAATATTTTGTGTGTTGTATTGTTTTCCTTGCTGTTTTCTTGAAGTTTTGTTAACTTGTTGAATATTTCTAATATTTTTTTTCATTTTGTATTTCATGCAAGACAAATACAATATTATGTTGCTTTTGATTATAATAATAGGTACCTATATGTATATTACAAAGTTACAATGTTGAATGTGTGTTGAGCATTTATCGTAATTGTACTATTAATAGATTATCAGAGGATTTCATGTGAGATTAAAACATTCTTTGAGGCAAAATTCAGCTGACGAATGGTTTTACAGGGTTGCTGAAAACAGCTGAAAAACTGCAAGAGCACAGGTTTATTCTAGTTAAGTATAAATCATCACTTGTTTTACTTCATATACTATCAACTATGGTTATTGGTCATTCGTTATTCTAACACAACAGTCCAAGATTTACTATAAGAAGCTTTCATTTACTTAACCTTCTCAAAGATTTGTAAAAAAGAGCCCTACGTACAGTAAACATTCGTGTTGTTCATAGCTATGCACTTTTATTGTTTAGTTCCTGGGTCCAACTGATCCTCATCCTGAAATCCGTCTGGACTTCCATGCATACAAATTATGTACGTTGTACAAAGTACAAAAAGTAAACATCGCCAAGTTTCCGTTTTCGGGGACTTCTATGCATTTTTAACGTATACAATTTATTTTACTACCCTCTCTGCTAGTTTACTTCCTCACATCGGCAGTTATAATACCTAAATGCATGCATGGGCATGACCAACAACAGAAATCAAAAAACAATTACTTTATTTTTACAGCCCTATTTGCCACGTGAAGAAATTGGATTGTAATTGGGATGGGGCGGCATATGGGATAGCTCCCTTTCCTTGCCTTATTTGTTGTAAAATGTTACACATTATTATTATTAGGTATGTACACATAAACACACACCATTCTGCTTTAAGCATAACTGTAATATATAATATATTAAATGCATATACGCACAAACATACTTAAAATGTGAAACTAAACAAGTTCAAAATGGAAAATAGAGTACAAAATTTGTTCGTTATTGATTTTTTTGTACGCGTACAATATAATTTATGATTTATAGGAAAAAGTATAAACTGATGGCAGCAGTGATGGCATAACTTTTTACATTATATTTTTTGCAACGAATTGACGTTTACTGGTCATCAAAAGCAGAATTAATGAATCAGTGATGAAACCATTTTTTTTTTCTCGTAAATACCTACATGGCAGCACTGCTTACAAATGTTTTCCACTGAAAAAAATATACCGAAGAAATGAAACGCCTTTTACACCGGAATTTTGTAGCTTATGCGCTTTTAGCTTAATAGTATCAGCGTCGCCATTAAACTTTGAAGAGCGGTCAATGAAACATGAATCTCTTTACAAACAAACAATAACTGTCATGTTAGGAAATACCTGAAATTGTGAAAAAAAATATACAAAAAATCTATACTTCTTCAACTCTTCAACAATGATAATTCGATAAAATAGTATAAATAAAGTATAAATAATAATATAAACAATACATATCTCATCATCAAACCAGACTCACTATACGGTATATCGTAAGGAGACCCCCAGCAGTGATCTTATGTGTCATCGCATGTGAAGCACTGCTGACTTTTCGCTCATTTACTTTTCAAGAAAAAAAATTGATCGCACGCCACCAACTGCTTCAGAGGGACTTGAAACACATGATGCCTTGTCGATTCACTCTATAAACAAGTCATAAAAAACGCGTAATAATTTTTTTTACATACGATTTAACCAATTCAATAAATTATGTAAATTTTAAGTCATGAAAATGATCTTTAAAAGAAATTCTGTTGAAAGACATAAAATAAAAGTGCGCCCTGTTGTTTTTGTGTGATTTTATACATGCCTGTGCATACAACCTATCCACCTTGAACAATATGTGTTTTTTATACCCTGCTGGTTGGTTAGTGAAGTATTTATGAAAAAGTATAATTTTTTAATATTGAGTAGCATTCCATTCATTTGTATTCATTGTTTTTCCATAAAAATAATAATATGTATAAATCCTCTTTTAAGTTGTGGCATAATTAACGAGCTTTATAGTCAGTGGCCACACAAGAGCGCCCGCACTCACATAATCATAATCAAGTTATTAAGTATTTATTATTAAATTACCTGCATGACAAGACGTCAAATTAATCGTATAAAATGATGACAGTACGATATTTTTCACGTGATTCACCTGAACAAAACAGAAAGGGAATTGAAACTATTAGTGTCATATCCCTTATTACCAAAACATAGAAAACAGATGCAAATACATACCTACGCAGCCATCAACCATTCAGTAAATGACGCAATTTAATAACAATACTTGATGTGTCAACAATCTACAATCAACAATGAAAATGTGAAATACGAGTTGACAGAGTAAATCAATTCGGAATATTTGAACGATAATATTATGATGACGGTCAATTAAACAATTTGCAAAGTTCATCAAAATTCATAGAAAGAAAATACGAAATTGCAAAAATGGTTGGATGACTGAAAAATGTGGCTGACAACTTTGTGAGCAATTACTCAATAATATGTATTTATAATGACGATTATGATAATAATGACTGATGCCACTTCTTGACACTTAAATTGACATTTTTCAATTATTTTAAACAAAGTTGTTGAGCGCTCATACAGCGCAATCAAAAAAAAAATTAAAAGCGTCTGCGGCGGCTAATCATACAATCAACGATTCGAACCAAATGCCATTTAAATACAAAATATTTTCGCATTTTTCAACTGGTCATATTTCCCGCCCTAATATTTTCGTATTTTTCGACTGGTCAGGTTTCCCGACCTAATATTTTGGTATACAACATGCCACTTACATAAGTACAGAGTGCCGGGTTTGCTTTGCGGTTCGAATTCGAATGACAAGCTACAAGAGACCTTCACGATTGGATTCGTGTACCCATCTTGATCACACTTTCAAATTTGATGGGTCGTTCGTAAATTACACACACACACACACAAAGTTCCACACGGGTGGATGAGCTTTGTGTGTGTTGCTGCATGGTACACACATTTGAATTTAAAAAAAGATAAACAATCCTATTATTTCAAAGGAACCAACACTGCACTTTTTGAAACGTCAAATCTGAGATGCAGTTCATTACGCAAGTGTATTACTCATTTTTTCATACCAAGAACTCTTTATGCAAAGTTATCACTATGTCACGAAAATTTCCCTTGTCCCATGGCCATGTTTTCAATTGAAAGAGGACATGCATAGTCATCATCATCATCATCGTCCCATGAACATTAAAGATGGTAATAAAGTTATCAGTTAAACTTTTTGATTGTTTAGATCATGTTCCTTTTTTTTGAATAAAGTGTTTACTGTAACTCATTGTCAGTTTAACGTTATTTAACGTTCAAATTGCATTGCATAATAGCATCAGAGAGGCTAGTTTATTAGTGCAAAAAAATTACAAGCGGCAAAATGGAAGTAGTAAAAACTGACAAGGAAGAAAACCGTGATTTTCCTGCCAGCTCTTCTCACTTGGATCAACAACAACAACAACAAATCAAACACTCTCGCCACACTTTTACCTTGTTTTGCCTTCTAAAATATTTTTTTCTTAGCTATTTTTGACCTGACTTTGGATTCATCAACATAGTCACTTTTTTGTTGACATTCTTGAGTTGAGTCTTGACAGACTTTACATTTTAAGGTAAGTATTTTTTACTATCAGCATAGGTATTTCTATTTTTAACCCAAAAAGATACATGTGTTCTCTTGAATGTTTTTTTTGTTAAATAATGATGATGCACACATGACATGTTACATAATTTCACTGAAAATCCCCTTCAGCAAATCTTTTTTTTCCATTTCCACTGAAGCCATCATTCTTATTCTTCTCCACCTTTTACATGAAGCTTGATTTTGATTGAATGCTGAGTGTTACACCTTGTCATGTCACTCATATGTAATATTTTACCACATCCCTCTTCACCATCCTTTTCAGCTATTTAGAAACTTCCTTACATCAAGCTTAATTTTGATTGAATGCTGAGTGTTACACCTTGTCATGTCACTCATATGTAATATTTTACCACATCCCTCTTCACCATCCTTTTCAGCTATTTAGAAACTCAAAAAAGCTACTATCGTTTATTTACATTTTATTATTATTATTATTATCATAAGATGGTGGTGAGATGCATGCTCCATTTCCCATTTCAGTGTCAAATTACCTACCTACTCAAATTGTTGTACTTACCGACGACAGAGATATTAGATTAGAAGTAAGATTGATTGAATCTTCTTTTTTTTTTCTTGAAAAAAAAAGGTACGTACCTATACATACACACACGGCACAGTTACGTTTACGTTACAAAGTCAGCAGGGAGATGATCAGTACACATAAGCCGCCACCACCACCATATCACATCATCATCATCTCTGACTAGTCTGATAAGCTCATTTAAAATAGTCACGACTATTCTCATTCCTTTTTTTTTCTCAAGAGTAACCAGCTATATAGCTACCTAAATATTATTTTTTGAAGTTTATTTGATCCATAAATTATCCTGTATTCACGCCAAAAAAATGTAAAATAAAAACAATCTCAGGGGTAATGGCTGCTGCTTTGACTTTTGATATGACAATGATCCTCCGTGTAATTGTTGCAATGACTATGTGTGGCTGTGAATGAACTTTATAAAATATATAATATATTTGCTACAAAAAAAGTAACTGCGTAGCCCAGATCCATAAAAATATTATATTCATTGATATAGATTAGTTATTCAGGTAGTATTTTGCACAAGAAAGAGCTCTAAATATTCTAAATCTTCTTTAATTTACGATCGTGATTTTATTGATGTAAAATATTATTGCGTTTGACTCAACTGCTTTTTGATTGTTGCTGTCTTTGGCATGCATAATTTTTTTTGTATTTTGCTGGCGGAGTGGGTGTGATAATCTAAAATGTTTTTAGGCGCATTTTTTTTCAGAAAAATTGACAATATAACGTAGTCTGTTATGCAAAAACAAACTATTTCAAAGGTCATCCACATATAAAATATATACTTATTTTGCTAAGTAGATAAAAATGGTGCTCACAGTGTTCTACTGCAAATTAAATTACACGCAAAACATGTCTTATAGTTGAAAGTGAATGAGAGTGAAAAATGGACAAGAAATATAGAATCTTGTAATAAAAGCATTGCAAGCTAGTGCTGCTTCTGATGATGATGATAATCATTTTTGGTATTTCTCATGAAAACTTGTCCACAAAACAAACCAAAGCACGAAGAATTCACCCAAAATTGCATGTGACATGTGCCATGTTTTGTTAGTTGTAACATATAACTTGTCTTTTGGAGAGAGATGTTTTTGTGTGTAGTTTTTCTTGTACACCCATTCATTTTCTTTTATTCAAGTCACCATCCACCATTGTTTATATATTTTTAAGAACTTCAACAGAACATGACATAATAATGTATTAACTCAACCTGAGTCGTAAACATGAATGAAAAAAAAAAGAATTCATGAAAAAAGGCAGACAAATTACGGAGATATACGCATTCAAGTCACATGTATGTGATTATATTTTCAAGAAGCAAGCAAGAAAGAACCTACCCAAAATGATATCAGATGACAACAACTTTATAATAATGATTTTCTAAAAAATAATTCATGCGGGTCTCTGTTGATACTTATTTTGCTAGTCTGTCATTTTCATCTCTCTGAATTAAAACTAATTGTTGTTATTGTTGAGTTTTATAATGAGTGACTAGCAAGCAGAGAGAACAAAATGAATGATCTGATGAGGCTGATGATGTGACAAGTTTAAATTTGTGTGGGGCTAAATGAGTCCTTTTATTTGTATTTCACTAGCTTTTTGCGATGTTGTTGAGTGCAAATTGTTTTGGAAAGCTCAATTGTTTTTAATTTTTGTTGTTTTGATAGTTATTGCCGTTGTCTTTGAATTGTTTAACAAACAAGAAGCTATAAACAGGCAATTATGGCACACTAGTCACAAGACAGATGAATAACTTTTGTGTTTTGATTTTCCATTTTTTATGAGAAAAAAAAATTGCCAGCCTGTCTAGTTTTTTTTATTCTCAAATTTCACATAAACTGCATTTTTGTTTTTTTGGGAAAACACGATGTCTTTGTCAAGGTGTTCGGCACAATATTTTTTTGTTAATGCTCCAAAAAATGGGGGGTGCTAATGAAAGGGTAGCGAAAAACACAGCGTAATAAAAATTAGATGAACAAAATGTGGAGTGTTAGTGGTGGTGGTGTTTGGGGGTGGTAGTTAGTAGCTCTGAAAATTATTAGCTTGTAAAATCTTGTAAAAATCATTTTGCCTTTTGCATTTTGATTACCTCTTTTGCATGTTATTATTGTAATTATCCAACTGTTTTGGGTTAAAAAATTATGATAATGATTAGTATGAATATATGTATATTTTTAAGATTATCATTATCAAATTACAGCTGGGCTGGCTAATCATTAGCACTACCACAGCTGCACTCACACGTAACATTATTTACTACTTTCTTTTAAAAATTTAAAATCATTTACTGCCAATTTTATGCAAAGGAACTTTAGACACAAGATTGGTTGGTTTCATAAATTGCAATAATTGCCTAGTTATATAACGTTTTCGCATGTGATATGGTGTGGTCACCTGGTCAACACCAAAAAGCGACAAGTGTAGTGCATGTGTCGCGACAAGAGAATTAACACTTAATGGTAGGCACAAAATGTACTGGCCCTTGTCATATTTACATAAAATACATGATTTGTGAGCAGAGTACAGGTCTACAGGTGCGATGATGCTACATGCTTCATGTGTGATATAGAGCTAACCTTGTTCGCCCTTCATCTCTTCAAGCCACTATTATATTATAATGCATTCATATATCAAGACAAAATATATGTATATGGATTGATCTTTCTGAATCAGAAGATAACATGTGATTCTAATGATCTTCTTCTTATTCTTTTTGCTCTTTGTCTGGTCTGGGTCATCTTCTTTTTATCTTTACTTCTTTTATAGCATTCGTCAACTTCACCCCATTTATCTTGTTCCAACACCAAAAAAGTAAAAAAGGAATAGCCGAGTTGATTCATGATGGCGTTTTAATGACATGTCGTCTTCGTCGTCGGTACAACAGCTTCTTCTCTTCTTTTCTGTTTTTTTTGTCAACCATGATGATGGGTTGTATTATTTACGTCGAATGCCGAATCGAGAATCTCCACACAATTTTTTTTAAATTATAACTTTAGAAAAAATCACCTTATATTTGCAAAAAAAAGTAGATGAAGAAGAAAGGTTGCTCTCATTAAAGTTCACACAAAAGAGACTGAAGGGTTTCGCCTAAAACAGAAATAGAATGTAATACAAGTAAGGTACACAATGCAAATGGGTCCTCTAAAGAGAAAAAAAACAAGCATGCTGTAAAAATTTGTGAGATGATAAAGATTAAAAAAGTTACAATCAAAGAAGTTTGCTCTTTTTTTTTAAAGTTTGGCAAAATATTTTAATCGTACTTTTTGTTTACGGGTTAATTTTGGCTTGTTAATTACTGGTTTGTCGTTATGCGTCAAGTATTTGCACTGATAATTTGACCTTTTTTATTGATAAGCTACTTATTTCTTTGTACATATGAAGCTTCTTCTTGATAAGCTTATAGCTTACCTATTTGATGTTTTGCTTGACGCGGATACCGAATGTCAATCAATTAAATTACGCTTTTTTATTGGTTAGCTAAAAGTAATAGATTGACCAAGGACCAATTTTTTAAAGACATAATTTGGCAGTACACAGGTAGCTACTAATAACAAGGGATATAATAAAAATAATAATACTTTTGATGATTTTCTTGCTAATAATAATAACAAAAACTGAAAAGTGAGTCTTTCATGCTTCTTCTTCACTTCACACCAGACATGGACATGGAGTCAACTTGTTCTTCTTCATTATTCCAATTAACTGTTGTAGTAATAAACTGTGGCAATAATTGATGCTGTTGATAATAATGATGATGAATGTGTTGCTGTTGATGTGCTGTCCTGATTATCTGCGTACAATGTACCATGTGTCATCTTCATTTTTCATTTACTTTTATTACATAATATCCCATTCAAGTTGACCTTTTTACTGCTTTAAGTGTACTACCTTATGTGCTTGACAAAAGAAAGGGGCAAAATGAGCGAAATACAAGAAAGAAGAAAAAAATGAGCAGGAGGACCTCAATACTCTTGTCATATAGCTGTCATAAACTGTACCTGGATAAATAGGACAAGCAAGCACGTACACACACACACAAAAAACAACAACCTTTATTGGAAAATGGGAAACAAAACGAGTTTAAATGAAGATGATCCATTAAATTAAATGCTTTTTGTTTTGGTGACAAAGAAGACACCAGATCAAGTTTCCATTTTACTAAATCACGTGTACGCTGGGTGGAATAAAATGATGTTCCTATTCACAAATATTTTTTATTATTGATTGTTGTTGTTGATCTCATGATTACCATGTGTGTTGATTATATTACTGAACTTGATAACAACAGGTTGTAGTATTGTTGTTGGCATTACAGGTAGGATTACAGGAATTTTTCAATATCATTTTAAATGCAAATGAGTCCAAATCATAATTATTATGCATATTCTAGCGACATCCATTTCATTTCAAAAAACTATTTTTTTTATGATTGCAATCCCGATCGAGGGATCCTTGTTTTGTCATCATATAAAATTATATTTAAGCAAACCACCCTGGAATTAATTTTGACTCAGGAAGACTTTAGTAGACTATATTCCACTCCAAATTCACAAGAGCATAAAATAAATTGAACCAGAAAATCCTTCAAACAGGAAACCGTCATCACAAACCTGTCCAAATATTCACTCATTCACAATACCAGTGAGCATACAAGTCCAAAAACTAAAAACAGTCATCCAGGAAAAGTGTGCCAGACGTACGCTTTGTAAAATTTAAATAAATTGATATTATTCCTGTTGACTTTAACCTTGGAATTTTTTATCATCATCATTATTATTATTAAAATCATCACAATATATTTTAGTATAATTATGCATTAAATTGGTATAAGTATTACGCGTTATTACTGTGCATCATTAAAGCAGTGCAAATCATCTTCATCTCATCATCGCCAACTTCCAATTAATTTATTTGGTAGGAATATAGGAATAATGATTAGTGTACACGTACATAAATTGCTCTTCTAAATTGAACTAGTTTGCTGCAATGCATAATTAATTTGTTGCATATCTTCTTCTTTTTTATTGTCGCTTTATTGTGCATATTTTATTTATTTGCCCATGTCCCTGTCCACCTTTAGACAACATGAAAATGAATGTGTTTAGACTATTGATTTTGATACATAATATTCAGATTATTTTTAAGCGCCTAATATATAGGTATACATTTATCATCTTCTTCATCATCTTCTTCATCATCATCATTCATCTTCTCAAATCATTACCATCGCCATGGGTTGCAAATATTTTACCCCTATCATCATCAATCTTCACTGCAGAGGTCTTCAAGTTCAAGTTGATTTCAATCATCTTTCCCACCTGACGACCTGCATGCACCTTAAGTGCACTGTGCACACTATCAAATCAGATTAATCAAATAGATTAACTAAAGTAATCTTTAAATTTCCGCATTATAAATGTATTGTGCCGGTTGATACCATTGTACTATGTATATCGCTAACTAACAGTGTACTAGTAAACTACTACCTTAGTTAAATAAAATTCAAATGCAATTTTATATTTTTATCAATCGGCATAAAATATGACGCAATAGTCGGGGTGTGAAATCTTTATCATCATCTTTTTTGTGATCCCTCACCACGAGGCCAGCCAGTTACAATTATACAAGTGTAAATTATAATTTTGCTCAAAAATTAAATACGTAAAATAGTAAAATGGGCGACTATTTTTTATATTTTTGTTCCTTGTTGCTAATCACCATTTATCATCATCATGCTCATTAGCCAAACATCTTCAGGTGGATACTTTCGGGATGCTCTCAGATCTCTCGTTTTTTCTACAACTTATTGAGTATTTTTTTGGGTGAAACTTTTAATTTATTACAAATAATTTCCAAAATAAAATGCTCTCATGTCCTAAATCGCATTAAAGGTTAGGTGTATTACGCATTTTTTTAAAAAAAGGTGGAATAATAAAGTGATGCGCGATGTTAATAATGACAAATGCTAATAGCTTTTTTTGTACTTGGCAGAACATTTAATTGCTTGTGATTGTTGTTGCATTGTCACAGTTCTGCTAACAATTAAACCAACAATAACTACATATTATGGAAGCGTGTCTGTGTGATAATGTGTAGTTGTATGCCTTACAAATGCACTATGGTGCATTTTTTTAAAGCTTATATTTTTTATGGCCTGCATATAGTAATATTTTGTACAAAAAAAAATACATTTTTAGCATTTCAAGATAAACGTGCTGATATGTTAACTTGATATGTAATAAATAAATATTGCATTTTTTGGCTTGCCACTTGCCATACACCATACAGCAATTGCAATCGGCAATCACACACACACGCGCGCGTATATACTAAAGATCACCATCATCAATTTTTATCGCTGTAGCTTCTGAATTCTATCTTTTACGTCTTTTGCCTCGACCAAGAATATTTTTCTTGTCAAATTATGGTAAAAGTTGAAAAATTATGTATTCAAACAAACACATATTGTACACATAACAATATGTGTTTAGGTATGATATACGCTGATGATAACAAGAAAAGTAATTATCTTGTAAAAAAATGTTTAAAATATTCACAATTCCACTTTTTCTTGATTATTACAAATGTGCACGCAAGAAATTGGGCAAAACGAGTTGTTTTTGTGGTTTTATATATTTAATTTTGTCGTTTTATATTGTGTTGCCGAAGAACAGGAGATGATGAAGAGGGGCATGGCGGCAGTGCGGGAGTTACGACCCTCCCTTGTAACAGCGTTTATACTACTAAATACAACGCGAACGTTTTATAAATATTAATTCAGCAACACCCACTATTTCAAGATATACACATATTCATGTGGCTTTACCAGATTGGTACACAGGTTTTTGTAGTATTGTTTTTATAAAAATGTTAACAAAAAACATTTTCGTCAAGATCGTTTAAGTCAAATAAAAACATTTATTTTTGTACTGAAGTGGGTTGGTAGACTCGGTACGGGTCTGGGCTATAGTTTTGACATTCTTTGACATGTTAAGCTTTTTATTTGACTTGTGTGGATAATTAAAATTAATTTTTTTTAGAATGACAACTAAATAAAAAACGAGGGTCCGGGGAAAATTACATGATCTTCATCAGCGATTGCTATAATAATGATATATGTAGATACTCTGTCTTGCTGTCTTCTAGACTTATATTAAAGCATCATCTCTGAATAAAAATCCTCGGTTCCCTTCTATTCTTCGTAAAATTATCAAAAGAAAATTTAGGGCAAATGGTATTTAAACGTTGTTGATGGATTTACAGCTTTTATTAAGGTCAGCATATTAATACCTAAAGCAGAATGTATGTATATGTATAATAGATGATTGTTAAAAAGCACTGATTTAATTATAAGTTTCAATAAAAAAAATTCATTAAAATGTTAAAAGTGAGAAAGTTATATGTAACATACGTACATGTATGGGTATGAAATCGAAAATTGAACATAATTTTTTTTGATAAACTTTAGGTTATAATATCTACTCATAATGGTGATGGTGCTGAGAAGATGTGTCTGAACTTTGAACAATTTAATTTGCAGGTTGCTAACGTTTTTTGATTGTTCGTGATACAAACTCATTTATGAATTTATGTTTTATTATTATTTTTGATCACACTCGTAATTTCTGGCGACGACGATAATGATTAAATATCTTTTAATGTCTCAACTTTGTAAACTTGGATAGAAATTATGTTCTTTTGGGCCCTACTGTACTACGCTGCTATACGTAGTAATAATGATATGTCATGAAAAAGGAATGCGTAATAACAAAAAAAAGGTTATTAATATTTTTGAAAAGTTGTTGCTATCAAAGGCGAAGTGGACAAGTGTGTATAAGGCCACTGCTGCCATCACAATCAAGATCAATGGGAACTTTATGATAATTAAATTGCTTTTGGAATACTATTATTATTGGCACGCACGCAATCCAGACCAGACTAGGTTGGGAAAAATAAACACATCAAAAACGTCTTCTTCTTGAGAGAGCTGTTAAAGGAAACTTCAAAAAAAAATATAACCAAAAATTATAGAGAAAAAAATATAATTATCTCTATAAAAAAGATCTAGAAACAAAGTGCATCATCTTCTTGATCACTTGATCACTTTGAAAATTATTAATATTACTAAATGAACTAAATAAAGTACTTGGTTTCCTTATTGTGTTTTCAACCTTCTTAATGTCATATTATATGCATACACATATTTATATATTTTTTACCTTGTGCTCCTAATAGTGACAGCATTAGCTTAGCTAGTGTTCTTCTTTTCGCATCGTGTCGGTATTTTGTATGGTAATTATGCTAATTCAGATTAAAATGATTTTACCACACACACATATTTATGTATATACTTACATACAAATACCATCACAATCAAGAAATTCTCTAAGATTGACTACAAGTAAGAAGATAATGAGGAGGCATGTGTGTATTTATGTTGTATGTTGTATGTGGGTAGGTCCCTAGTCCCTATGTACATACATATGTACGTACGATGTAGTTCCTCTTTTAATTCTAGGTAGTTGACTGACAGGAAGGTCATCTGACAGGCGAGATGATGAGCTGTGTGCGTGACATTTGTCATATTTTGGTTGATTTGAATCATCAACCAAGTTGTTGCTCTAATCAGCATCATCTTCTTAAAAAAAAATTCTGAGCTGCCGTTGCATTCTTTGACAATGTTATTTATATGCTATGCATCTTTTCATTTTAAATGCATGTATGTATGTATGTATATGAGATTATTTTTATGCATGCATATGTTGTGGTTAAACACGATGACATCTTCTTGAATGCTTGCCATCTTTTGTCGCAATGACTGGTCATCCTGCTTCTTTATTAAGCTTACTTGTTGCACTAATTAAGCTGCATTTAACTCCAGAGGACAACGCACAATCAACAATTATTTAATAAGTTAAAGTAGATATTCTTGGCTGCGCTTCTTGGGTGCTGACTATCCAATTTTGTGTAATGTTTATTATTATCAAAAGTAAATGTTGTTTAATTTGCAATGCATTTCTTATGCCTCCCTTTCTTTTGTAATTTGTTCTTCTGCTTTCCGCTAATAATAAGTAGACGCTTGTTTGTCTTTTTGACTTTGTATTGGAAAAACCTGAAAGGGTTGAATACAAAATAATAATGGTTGATTATATATTTACTGTTATAATTGCATTCATTCAAGTCATCAGTTTGACACCGCCACTATCAACGGCTCACAGTCAAGTGTGAAGTGGAGAGATTCCTTTATGGCTTGGCTTTTCTTTCGCACGCAACATTTTAAGTTACTTTGGATGTCAATTAATTAGATTTTTTAATCAAA
>JAHZNC010002071.1:0-10155 GCA_027744095.1 Zhuqinia jingwanae | reverse complement strand
TTTTTGGAATGCCTTTTTCCGCCTCTCTCACTTCCCCGTCATTCCATTATCATCCTCATCATCACCGCCACCACCTCCACCTTACTTGATGCCTTTTCGTTTCACTTTCAATTTTCAACAAGTTTCTTATTATACTCCGTTTTTTTTCGTTTCTTTAATAACTAACAGTTCTACATATTGTGTGTAAGCTCATCATCATCATCGTCATACTCTAAATATACCGTATATACCTACATTTATACCTTTTTTTTACATCTTAGACACCACTGGTGACTGGTACATTTTTTAAAAAGAAAAACTGAAATGGAAGTTGATTTAAAATTACATTTTTTCTCAATTATCATTATCACTATATCAAGAAGACTTACTTGCGTATATATACTTGTTGCTTTCTTACGTAGAAAGATGACTGCGATGAAGAGTTAATAATAATAATAATAATAATCTTATTTTTGCTTTCATCAGATTACTACTTGTGTATTTTGTCATCCGTCATCTCATATCCTCCTTCTCTTATTTAATATCTGCTAAAAAAAGCTACAAATGTACTTCGTACGAGGCAGGCATTACATTATTACTCAAGGCAATAAGTCATGTTAAATAGTGTACATATTAGGCTTAAGTAAAAGTCTCAGAAATGAGATTACTTAGTCAGGTTTATAAGATTCATTATTCTTCATTTCTGAGTGATCTTAATTAAAAAAATGTATTTTGTTTGATTTGTTCAAGTATATGGAAATGAACATTATGTTTATATACATATGTGTGTAGAGTTGTAATATTTTCCACGCAGACGGAAATAATTCACTCCATTTTACTAGTTTAAGCTTTTAGGAGTAGACAAGGCATGTGCTGTATATTCATCTTTCTCATCATAATAATCAAACACAATATAAAATATGCGCAATAAAATCCCATTTCCACGAATTTTCTTATGTGACAGGGTGAGAGAGAGAGAAAGAGTTCATAGGAATAGGAGCTCACGCACATTGGCTGCTTACTTAGCAGGTGGATAGGTAGGTACCACAATGACATATTCCCCGACTGAACACAATAAAACGAGTGTCAACAGAGTCGAGTTTGAGAGTCCTAGTGTCGTTTTTCTTTTCTGTTACTTATACTACAACAACTTGCAAAAGAAAAACTCCTTCACTCTCTGTCTCATAAGAGCTGTGTAAACAGAGTAGCAAAAAAAGCTTTTAAAGGAGTAAGGCTACAGAAGTATACATACATATATGCCATGTTGGAATGCCTGTGAGATTACTCTATAAAATTAGTAGGCTTATGGTTTTGGTAAGCTTTTCTTGCTCTCTCTCTCTTTCTCGCTCTCTCACAGCTTTTGCCATGTTGTGTTTTGGAGATAAGTAGAAAGGAGCATATGTGTGCATATACCTTTACTACTTACGTGTGCACCTATACACGACTTGTAAATAGAGAGTGTGGGAAAAATTGTTACATGGATCGGAGGATCAAGTAGACTTGAGTGAATTGTGTGTACAGAGGAGAAAATCGTCTTTGTACTCAAGAAGCTGAGCTGAAATCGACATGAAATGATGATGGTGTGTGTGGTGGTGGTTGCTTTCTACGGCAAAGAAGCGAAAAAAAATAAGCAACAGTATCACAAAAAAAATCAGCAGTGGCACTAGAAGCAGTAGACGAAGAGCAAAGAGCACATAAGTGAAATTGGGGATTTTCGCAGGGGGCAAAATAAAAGTGTACATACACACATATATCTAGAGCTAGAGCAAATAATAAGTGAACAAAAAAAAAAGGAAAGTAGAGAAGCGACAAGGAAGAAAACACAATATCAATAGCCTCTGGTATAACCTGATATCCCATCACACCAAACCAGCAACAGTGGCGGTGGTGGTAGTGGTGCAGAATACTCTTCACTTTTCTTCGTCTTTTAAGCTTATGCTGTTGTATAACGTAAAGTTCACACGGCAATTCACAACAACATCAGTCGTCTCTTTTCCTATGTGTACCATATATCTATTGCTTAATATGAGATAAAGCCTTTTACTGAAACTTAAAGTATGTGGAAATGTTTTGTATGAATATTATGTGTGTGTGGCGGTGGTATAATAATAATATGGGTATATGTTTAAACTAAGCACACTCTACTTCCCTCATGTAAATAGCCAGAAGAAAACCAAATTGCAAAAGCTGAGCAGTCGCATATTATGTACATATTATAGAATATAAATAGTGCATATCACTGAGCAAAGCAGAAAAAAGGATAAAAAGGTTAGAGCTTCACTTTTTAAACAAAAAATATATACCTATATAACATGTGGAGAGAGAGAGAGATATTATATTGCATGTATGGAGATATCATGCTACAAAGAATTTTTTGTTCTTTGAGGAAAAATAAGGAGGCATGCAACTGGAAAAAATCCATTGGAACCTTCTTTTTTTCTCCTTTTTTTGTTTTACACAAGCCCGTAACATTACACAAATGCCGATATACACACATGTTTAGTGAGTAATCCAATGAAAATCATAAAATCAGATAAATATAAAAAAGTTAATTCTCTTTTCTGCTCCAGCAACTATACATAATAATATGAAGCTGTGCTCTATCTCTTTTCTTCACAAAGAAACTAGATAGGTATTTCATATTTTTTATATATTTTTTTTTAGCTTTTCTACTTGAATAAATTTTGATATTCGATATATTATATAGTCAATATTATATACATAGAATATTGCGTGTCGACTAAAATTGAATGTACTAAAACGGGAAAATGGATAACGACATGAGATACACAGACAATGCAGTAGTTGTTGTAAACGCAGCTCAATTTTTTACAACAAGAAAGGAATCTCAGAATGTATGCATGCAGCTTGTTGGACAACCAATCTATTTTCATCTTAGTTTTTTTTTCTTTCTTACACACAAGTTTAATCAAACAAGCGTAAATATACCTATATATCACTCTCTTATTTTCTTTATTCGCAATATTACTACACAATTGGCGTCCGTAATGAGTATTTTCCCCGCAATTCAGGGTTTTCTTTCCTCTGCTGATGATCACCCTATAACAGCACATATATTCCATCACCACCGCCAGGAATTTTCTCTCTAGAGATATGTGTAAACGTACGATTTTGAGAATGGACATGTGAAATCTGCATGTTTCATACAGGGCATACATAAATATATGTATTCAAAGTGCCTATAATAGTATTTAGGTGCTCCTTTACTATATATTGTACGTGCCTCATATTTTGAATCGTATATTTGCAAACCACGTACCGTAGTTTTTTTTGTTCTGAGAAAAAGAAAAAAAAACCAACACAAGTTGCAGTAATAAAGGAAGAAAGGAGAAAGGGGGCACTGACTGAAATAGAAATAACAAGTAGTTGAAAACGTTGGATGATATTACCAGCAACACATAACCTTCATTTCTCCTCCTCCTCCTCCTTCTACGTAGGAGTCAAGTCAAGCACATACAATAACACTTTTAAAAGCAGACTAGATGATGGTGGTGGTTTTTTAGGTATCGGAGAGTAAAAGAGAATGAAAAGAAGAAGAGCTATTATTGTACAAGAACAAGTCATATTTATTTAAGACAAGACGCTATACTATATGGGCAATCCAAATGTTAGAAATTGCTGCGATCCTGATCAAGATGAGAAATCACACCGCCACCATCATGTTCCATATGCATGACCTCTCAAGTAAAGTATCACTTGAGAATGACTTGATGGGAATAAAAGATAAAAAAACGGGAGTTGGATTATTTTTTTTTCAGAAAAGGCGCATGGAAAAAGGTTTAGTTATGTGTAGCATACGCTAACTTGCCAAGCCAAAAACCAAAAAAAGAGAGACAAGTTCATAATGGAATGTGTGCGCCGGTGGTAGAGGTGGAGGAGGTGTTGGTGATGGGATGGCACAAGGCACAAATTGAAGATATACTCAATCGAGACAGATAAAAAGAAATATTGTTATGTGCTCCCACATTTTTTTTCTTCTCTAGTATATTTTTTTATACATAGACTTCAGTCCACAAATATTGTGGTAGGTAAAAATGACCGCTTACTACGTCATTCCACCTCCATACAGACATTATAACAAGAGAAAAAAGTAAACTTTGCTCTTGTGCTGCTGCGGTGGCGGTGGACAGTTGGACAGTAGTGGACTCTGCTCGATGGAGAAAAGATGAAGTAAAAAAAATAAACTTTTTCATTCGATCCAATCTCACTTTTTTTCAAGTTTTTGTATTCACGGGAGCCAAGCCAAAATCAAGCAGAGGCTTCTATTTTATTATTACCTCACATATTTTTCCCGCGGTGTGTGCCGTTTGCTGTTGTGTGAGAATGTCAGTGGTGCAAAGAGATACACCTGTCCTAGTTTGTTTAGCCATTCTATTAAATAATACGGAAATGTAATAATATGTTATGTAGGTAGGTAAATATAGGTGTCTGTTGTTGGTTGCTTGATCTAATGGAGATATTACTTTGTAAACAGACGCAGTAAGTGGGGACATTCTAAAGAAAGAAGCAGAAGAAAACAGATAGTAAGTTTTTTTTGGTATTTCTTTTGAAGTAATGGTCAGTAGAATAAATAAGAAGAAAATACAAGTTGAACTCGGGCAGTAGTAGCAGCAGCAGTAGTAAAACTTGTACATGAAGCCCAGCTGTGAATAGAAGCAGTAGTGAGTGGACATCCTATGGCGAGCCAAAAAAAATACAACATTTCATGTTTCCTTCTCTGCTACACAAAAACTACTCTGGAAGATTTGGTGGAAAGGAGAATGGGAAAAGAAAAGTGGACAGTAGAAGAAAATGAAAAGAAGAACAGAAGGAATTTGTGAGTGAGTGACTGAGTAATGGAGGAAATGGCTGGAGGCAGACAGAACAGGACGAGAGAGAGAGAGGACATTGTTGGAAGAGAGAGAGGTTAGAAGACACAAGACGACATGATTACCAGACAACACACACACACACAGACCACGCAACGTAAAGATTGTGTGTGGGAGAGAGAGAGAGATACATACAGACACGAAAAGACATCACTTTTTTTTCTTGTACTTTTTTCCACAAAATAAGACACCTTAAAATCACCAGCAATTCCGCTACATTTACACTACCAGACATGATGCTGTTTTATATATTATGGAAGTTGCAAAATGTCCTAGTCCTATTATCGAACATCCGTTAATGTATTTTTTTTTCTTTGCATGTCACCCACTCTATAAGTTGTAATAAAAGGAGAAAGAAATTGAGAAAACATTGTTTGATAGCTAAATGAGCTACTTTTGCATTTGTATGTATATATTATTTATATATTTATATTATTATTTGAGCTCGTTATTTTAGAACAACTCGTGTCTGGTTGTCTGACGCTTATTTTTGTCTACTATATATAGTATTTGCTTTTTATTCTTTCTTTTATGTAGTTCTTCTCCGGAGAACTTGTACGAAAAGCAAAGGCACCAGGACTCAAAGGACACACGACGACTCTGCTCTTCTGGTGGACGGACACATCTATTTTTGCTGACCGTGTGTAGAAACCTGCAAACAAGTTTATATTGGATTAAGAAAGAGCATTGCCCACACACATACACATCTCCTCTTTTTCACTGCTACCATTTCCGTCTCTCTCTCTCTCTCTCTCGCTCCCTTTCTGTGTATGTCTTTTGGACAGCAAACAAACCAATGAGGTGAATTGGAGCGGACACTTTTCCCGTGCCTCTAACTCAACTTACTTTGCAAAAGGAGCATAAAGGGATAAAAAGGTAAAAGCAAGAAGTAGCTCGTGCTCGTGGACTATTATACTACGAGTTGCAAAAAGATGTACGATATTACTTTCTGTGCGCTTTTGAAAGGAGGAAAAAGCCTCCAATTCAATAAAGTTGCATAAGCGACGGTGGTAGTGGTAGTCTTCTTAATGTGTGTAAAAGAATGATTCTTCTTTTTGTAAACTTTGCTCTAGTTGGCACTTCTTCTTTTTTTGCTTTTTGTTGAACAAGAAGAAATGGAAATGCCCAACTGGATACCATATACATACATTATACCTTCATACCCACCCCACCCCACCGCCACTACCAACAAAAAAGAAGGATGAAGAAAATTTTCTTTTCTTGTAAAGTTAAAAGGAGACAAAAAGGAGGGAGCCCACAAAACGCTGCTGCTGTTCTACTGGGTGCACTGAAGCGTCCCAAATGTGAAACAAGACGACCGTCATCACACTCATCTTCGTGTCATGAGCTTCATCCGTCCGCCGCCAACTATTCTTTACCACTTTTCCCTT
The DNA here is from genome assembly GCA_027744095.1 of Zhuqinia jingwanae. Lineage (NCBI taxonomy): Eukaryota > Metazoa > Arthropoda > Collembola > Entomobryomorpha > Paronellidae > Zhuqinia > Zhuqinia jingwanae. The sequence goes on along the minus strand of JAHZNC010002071.1, from coordinate 3,896 downwards.
TTTTTCTCTCAAGATGATGATGATGATCATCCTCTATTTCCATCCTACCCCTCCTTCTGTGATTCTCTATGCATTTGCACAAGTGTCCACCTCATGGCGACATAACATGTGTTTTAAGGTTAACCTATATATGTATTTGGAGTGTAATGACATGGGTTTAAAAAAAATGGAATTTGGGGTAAACCAAACCATATACTACTACTACTACCACCTCTACTACCACCGACTTTTTTTCCTCATGATCAACATGATCCTAAAACTGCTGCATGGTCACATATCCAGATCAACAGACCAAATTCAACTCCCGACAAAATAAAGACTCCCAAGTCGCTGTCGCTCCGTTTTTTTTCCCAACCCGAACTCCCCATTTTATTTTATTTTCTCACAGTACAAAAAAAACTCATGTGTTCAATACACCAAGTTGGGTTGACCCACTGACAGACATGTAGAACTGCACATGTGTGCCTTTTCATCCTTTTAAACGACATACTACTGCTAAAGCATAGCATGTTAACAGATGAGAAAACAGACCATTAGCAAAATACTTTTTCCACTTGTAAAATGCTCTTATACTTATACTCCAACTCCAATATATATTTGTATATTGTACATACATACCTACTTAAATGTTCTCTTTGATCATCCTTGAAAAATATTCCGTCTTCTTACACGACATGCATAATGGATCACCACCACCACCAAAAATGCACACATACCTACTCTGTATTTTGGAATCCTTTTCTGGAAAATGTCAAATAACAAAGTCATATGAATACACTTTACTCCCAATTTCATCCCCTTTTTTTTAAAAGATATAATAATAAGAAGTATACACATACTTGCATCCATATACTATACATACCCAACAGTTAAAAAAAAGAGTTTGGTTTATTTTTCTTTGAAATCCGATACATTTTCCCCTTGTTTGTTCTGAACCTTGCACTGATGCATGCACTTTGCTCAAAACGTAATTTCCATAATGTACCAACTTATACTATTTATACCAACCTAAAGGTATAAAGATCCACTCCATTTCCAGCAGTCGCACTACTTCGTCCCAGTCCTCGTCAACAGGCTTGTTCTTCCTCCACTCTTTTCTAAGCAGTTTTGTTATGGGAAAGTACATCCCCATCATCATTTTTATAAACTTTTTTACTCCTTTTTTTTGAAACTGAATACTTTTATAAGGATGAAAGCGAAAAAAAAAGCATCGCAATTCCCAATGATAATTTTCCTAATAACTTCCCCTCTTTTTTTACACTATCGCCTTGTTCGCTCTTTGTACGGCATTAATATCATCATGATTATCAGAAGGAGGAAGATGATCATGATCATGTGGTTGCTTCCCTCTGAAATACATGCAGACATGCACTCAATATTAGTAAAACAGTCCCCGCATCACGATTAATAGAAATGGAGAAAACGATGAAATGAGCCAAAAAAAAAGAACTTTATATCATGATCATGTGGCTGCTTCCCTCTGAAATACATGCAGACATGCACTCAATATTAGTAAAACAGTCCCCGCATCACGATTAATAGAAATGGAGAAAACGATGAAATGAGCCAAAAAAAAGAACTTTAACTCTGGCTTGTTCTTGTGAGTCACAAAGCAAAAAGCATCTCCTCATCACTTTACTTGTGTTGTTACTGGTGGCAGTGTTGGTGTGTGTGGTACTGGTAATGTATGTATATGAGTTTTCGGTCATGAAAGGAGTGAGCACTCCCTGAGGACTTTTGTCTTTGGGGGGAAACAGTAACAAAATCGGATCACATCTTCTATATATTCCCACCATCACCACACCGAAAACAACATCCTCCTCATCATCATCCCTTTCTGAAAAATATTATGCATCCACAGTATTGTACATACGCTACTTTATTATCTGGAGTAGGTTCTTTTGTTGCTAAAATAGGGAAAAAATATTTTATGATGGAAAGGCCAACAATGTGAATGTGTGTGATACATTTTCTTCAGATGAGTCGAGTTATTTTTTAAGGGTTGACTTTCCGTTTGCCATAAGCAGACGGATAGTAGTCATGTCGTCATGTGTCATACGAGGAGTGCGTTTATGGGACTCGTTAGCAGTTAGCAGCATTTGGAGAAGAAGAAAAAAGAGAAACTGACTGAAGCCGGTTTACCATCATATCATGCAATGGGAACGCAGAAAATGAACTTAATCTCACTTTACTGCTTTTCTTAAGTAATGAGCTGGCATGATGGGATGATGAAAAAGGCACAAATTGACAGTACAATACACAATGCAGCTCATTTAGAAGAAAAGTAAATCAGCATTTATGTCTTCATCATGCAATAAGTAAAGCGCATATGCATACAAATGCAATGCATACAAGAACCCCTTTATTCTCAGTGTCTCTGAGAGGAATTTTGTTCATCAAGCGTATTTTCTTCTTTAAAAAAAAAACTACTCGTTTTTTAAAGGTTAATGTGAGAGGTAGTCTTATATTTATTCTTTATATATATGTTTAAATGAATGTACATTTGTTATACTATATGGAATATGTGAGGGAGTATAAGGGAACAAAAAGGAATTTATGAAAAATTCCACTGATATGAGAGGCTTTTGCACAATGTGGAAGAAGAAGAAGAAGAAGTCAGGAACAAGACAGAAGCTGTAAACTAATGTGTGGTTTTCTCATTCGACAGAAAGATATATAATTCAAGCTCAGTAGAGAGATAATGTGTCTCTTATTTACTGTGTCGGACGGATAATGCACACACAGCGCTCACAAACACACGCATATACAAAAGAAAGACTGCACACAGACAAGGATATGAAATAAGATGTCTCAAAGATTTTTATGACGACTAAAAAAAGATGAAGACATAACAAGATGCGCTACATTTACTTAACTTAAGCATACAGTTTGTTGTACCACTACTCCTGCCGCAAAAGAGAGGGTGAGAGTGAATACTGCGTACAAAAAAGTGTTGCTGTTGTGTGAAGCTTTAAAGAAATGCGGGGGAGATAAAAAGGATAATCAGCGACAATGCACACAAGATACAAAAAAAATACAAATGCGATGCGCATAATAATAATAATAATATAAACATAGTGAGAGACGCACATTCATTTTGGTATCAGTAAACCTTATTTTCTTACAACATAACAGTGTTTACATTATTTTATTTTTCAGGAAAAAAATCTCTGAATCCTTCTTCATTCAGTGGAATAAGATGAGAGAAGAGAGAGAGAGAGGAAAAGAAGATGAGAATAATAATAATAATACTCTAAGTTTATTATAAGCGGTGGTGATACTGCTGCGGATCTCAACTTCCAACTTCATTTGCGTCTCAAAAGGGAAAATGTGTCAAGAGAATAATGTAAAGTGGAAGATTTACAGCATCTCTGAACAAAACAGAAGCAATAGAGTCAGCAAAAGTTTAGAGGATCAACAGCAGGGAGATTACATAAAAATGTGAAACCAGATAAAAAATTATCATTGTTGATTGTAAATAGTACACAGCAGTGGTAGTAGTAGTAGTAGTGCTCTTGCTGCTGCCGTTTTACTTCTTATTTTACTTTTGTTTGTGGGATATTTATGGCCTCTATAGGCAGGGTGGTCACACACGCACCACCACACACCACTCACATTGCGTTCTCTCTCTCTCTACTTTACGCAAAACAATACAAAAACACAAAAAAATGCAACAAGAGAAAAGCCAGTAGCAGCCAGTAAAGAAAATGTAAAAAAAAATTAAGTGCATTTTTGTGGATATACTCATTGAATTGAATGAACACAATCATAATGTTGAATATAAGCGTCTGTCTGTAGTAGTTAGTGCTGTTTATTTTTGCATTTGCCTTGTTGAAATTTGTTTTTTTTTTCATTTTGGGAGAAGAATATTATCCACTAAAAACTTTTATTCCAAA
>JAHZNC010002070.1:0-10844 GCA_027744095.1 Zhuqinia jingwanae | reverse complement strand
TCATACTATGCACAGCCTGCTAAAATATTGTTTATGGCCAATGTAGGATTTTAATGCATTAACATTTATTACTTTTAGAAATAAGCATGTTTACTGTTATTAAGGGAAAGAATCGATGTATAATTTGTGTGCATGTGACATGTACAGCCCGATTTAAATCATGTAGTGGGCTTGCCATGTAGGTAGGCAATGGAGTATTGCGCGCTATTTCACTTGTAACTAATAAACCGTTCAACCGATTCATAAAAATGATCAGAGCTCATTGGAAAGTTGTTGCGTAGCACCACATTTATCAGAAAAGTGAATTGAATAATATATAAAGTCATCATGTGCTGCTGCTCCTCCTGCTTAACTACCTACACATATTATCAATATTATTTTGACTCAAAAGCTATGATTTTGAAAAATGTTGACAACAAAAAGTGAGAAGGGTTACTCCATGCTTTTATGCCTCGTCTAAAATTAGCTGTCGTCACGCATCTACCTACTACTACCACCGTTATTACATTTTTTGCCAGGATCCCATCAGCAAGTCGCTTGGAGGGATGAAAGTATGAAAAAAGGGGTGGTATTTAAGCGGAGTGAGATGATGCAACATGTGACATAACTCTACGTGCACATAAGCTTTTCAGCTATGTATATCGGTATGTATGGTTTTGGTGAATTTATATCCGTCAAGGTTAGACCATGATCTTCAGCAGGAATCCTTTACATTACCTTATGTTATGCAATATTATGATTGAAACCAAACTTGGCACTCGGCTAAATATATATAACTTGTTTTCCCACAAATATTATGACTTGATGACATGGGAATGGGTCAAAGATTAAATGGGTTTTGTGTCAGTGCGGAACTTCCCGATTATGTAAGTTTTGTACGCACGCGAGCTCTTAGCTTTTCTTACTTTTCTCAAAAGACTCAAAAGAATCGATTTTGTTTCATGATATCATGATTTTGTTTCATTTAAACGCTGTTTTAATAACTATCATGTTTTCGGTGTTTTCTTATAAACGACAGATTAATGGTCGCTCATTGGTAAAGTGTATATTATACAGAGGTTAGTGGAAAAAAAGTTGTATAATTTATTGGCTTATGCAACAACAACACTAATTAAAGTCGCACATTAAATGTATTTTTTGGACACGAATTTTTTCTTCTACCAACTTCTGTATAAAGTATTTTGCCAATGAGAGACCATTAATCTGTCATTTATATGAAAAGACCGAAAACACGTTACATATTGAAATAGCGTTTAAATGAAGCAAATCATATCGCTTGGACATGACCATGACATGATGTACGGTTGTTGTTATCGCCTTTTGTGGATGAGTGTTCCGTCGCATTGCCCTTGGCTAGCAGCCTAGCGTACAAATACCTTTGGAGATCAGTGGCAGTCCATTAATTTGAAACACTGACCTTGGCATTGAAATATCAGAAAGGTTGTGAAGGTATAATTTGAAGCATATATTATGGGACGAATTTCATTGGCATTACAGATATAAGTGAAGATTTTATACTGCTGCTGCTCTACAGTTATGACTGGATTCTCCTAACTGATGTGACCAGTCAACCTGCAAGTAGTATTCATTTCTCTAATTAACAAGTGTCGGGCTGCAATTTTGTACTAGTTCCACTCTATTGTTCTTTGTATTAATCTGAGGTGTTGATTATCTTTTAGGCGTCTTGTGTTTTTAGTATTGTAGCCAAGTGACCTGAAATGCCATGACTTATCTCGACTAACCAAGTTTTGTTGTTTGGTTATGTCTTGTCCTCCTCTTCTATTCACATGAAACATTTTGCATGCTACAAACATAATACATAGCTAGTCAGGCTATTAAGTTTATAACTGCAACCTTTTGCATTACTTTCTTAAATGCAAGAACATTGCAGTAATGAAGTATAAAATTGAAAAGTTTTTGTGCATATGTGCTAAGCCAGCTTTTATGCAAACAAACATATACATAACTAGCCGATTTAATTCCAAGTTTAATGCTTTCAAATCCGTCGTTTAAAAAGATTTTTTGTTTCCTTTAATTTTAAATGTATTTTTATTGAGTAATAAACCAACACGTTATAATTATCCGTAAAACTCACATTAAATTTTAAATGTAATACACATTTACTTAACAACTTAGCTATATTGCTAACATGTCAATATGAAAAATATATAAATAGACACGAAGAAGACGACGAGACACAAAAACAACAAAAATAGTTAAATTACTTAGAATTTTACCATCTAAACTTCTTAAAAGCTAAAGATTTAACTATTATTTCAAGTTTATTCTTCTCAATCGCGCGCACACTTTTCTCTTAACGTTTTTTTGTTACATCTCGTTTCCCTTTGTTTTAGCAGGTTCCTTAATAAATCACATCGTTTTACCAACACCATTCTTATGTATATCATTTAGATGTTAATTTGAAAACAAAAGCTTTTATAACATTAAAATCTAATAAATATTTCTTGTCCCAATGCCATTGCACTTTTTTACGATCATGCAGTAAATTGCAATAATGACAAAAAATGCAAAAGGCAAGTAAGGAAAAAGTTTTGAAAACAATTCAATAAAGGTTAGTGGTAGTAGAGTAGCTTGCCTCGTATATTTTTTCCAAAAAAGTTTATAAGATTTGATTCCCCAAAAGAAAATTGTAACCGTGACATTCAGTTATTGAGTGTGTGCGGAGAATAAAAAAAAATATCAACCTCTGTGAACTTGATTTTTACTTGTATTTTTTATCGCACGAGAAATTGCGACAATTTTTATTTGAAACTGCAAAGATTTTGCGAATCGTCTCTAATTTCTTGGCGCACATGTCACGTCTCTCTTTTCGCCACCCGTGCATGCCATATTTTATATGTTGGCAATAAAAATAATGATAATATCTCACCCAACCAGTTATAAAATGCTATCAAAAAGAGATGATAATATTATTATGTTCCACTCTGATAAACACACAGTGTTTCTGGCTTGGCAACACTCCACAATTTTTGTCCAATCTTTTTTGGATGGAATCAAAAGAGAATAAAAAAAATCTTTTTGGCTCTCCTTAGCAAAGCTCTACTAAACATGTCCCATATTTTGTTTCTGAATCGCTATAAAATTATGTAGCCTACATCTATCTATCCATGTATCTAGATACATATATCGTATTATGTCTCATTCTCTCTCTTTTTTATATTGAAGTTCAAGCACACTCTATTACTGTTATTATTATTATTGCATACCTATATTTACATCGTGTATCTGGTTTAGATTACTTGACAGCGCTGTAAGTAAATAAGTAGAATTGTTAGTTAAAATGTAATGAGTATCGATTCAGAGTACAAATCAAAAAGAAAAGAGAGATTGCCTACAACGCAGAAGAAAAGATGGGGAAACAAGTGAAAATTATTGTACTAGAATTTAATTTTTTAGTCGGTGTTACTTGGGTGAAGAAACCTAGTTTGTGATAAATTACGTGGGATAGTTGGCCTTACACCCTAACTGCGTTCAGGTTGAGTCATTCAGGGGAAATGCGACTAGAAAAAACGACTAGCTTTAAAGAAGCTTGATTTACTATACAACTTGTTGTTGTCGTGAAAAAAAGAAGAGAAAATGTGTGTAGTATAGAACACGAACAACTGCTAAATATGTTTCCTTTGTCGCCAACCATGAATGCTCCTTTTCTCATTCATGCTTCTTTTTTTTCTCTTTTTGTTTTCTTTATCTCGCGTGAATTTTTTATATTCCTCACAGCTCGTAAAAAATTCCCAATTTGTTAATATATATAAGTGTGTGTGTGTGTTTGTGTGCATATATTTTTATGTACTTCTCTGTGCGGTGGCTTTATTTATGGTGTGGGGAAGTCATGGAGGCGAATGAGTTGTTTGGAAAGGAATGCGTCGTTGTTCTGCTTCTCTTGTTTTTTCATAAAGTGCACGGTGATGTCTTGCACAGCCAGGAAGTCCAATCTATCCTCCTCTGAAATATTAAAATAAACACACATTATTCTCATTATTATTATTCTACTATAACTTTTACATGATATTTTACGCTCAATTTGTTACACTTTTTTCATGACGCAGTAGCTACATGCACACATTTGGTTTGGAATGAATGAAACACTTTTTTTTTTCGGGAGTGAATCCTCTCGTAAATATTTACAAGTTGCCAAAATAAGTTGGCCACTTACATCTTGTTTTGTATACTTAGGTATCAGGTAAACGGGAGCAATTTATGATAAATTGAGTAAAAAGTATAGGTAATTGGGTATCAAAAATAGATTTCGGGTATATTATATTAAGGCTTATCTTTATTATTTTGGCTTACCATGATCCACAACGAACTCATATGCCCGTACTCCGGTTTGCGGGTCTTTCTTACCGCCGAACACGATAAAAGAAGAGTCTAGAATCAGTTAATTTATGTAGATGTAAAGGATCCGCGAGACAAAGTTTATGTTGATGAATTTGTTTAGACAAGTAAAACAATTAATGATCTCTTACCTTTGCTATATTTATTCATGACATTAACGAGTTCGTCTTCATTGAACAGGTNACGAGTTCGTCTTCATTGAACAGGTGAGGATCCTCTTTGAGCAAAAGCTTAATTATTTCGGTCATTTGTTTGCGGGTGATGGCCCCAGTCCTGCCCCCGTCGTACTTCATGATTGCCTTCTCCAGAACTACACAGGTAAGGATCAACATTTGTATTGTTTTAAATGGAACAATGACAGGCTTATTTAAAAAATCACATGTATAAATTTTGTGAACTTACATCTGCGGGCTTCGCGTCTGAGCTTGTTCTCCTGAAACAGTAAAATGAACAAGATGAGATTAATTAAATGAAAGAATTCATTTAAATCACGTATAAATTTTGTGAACTTACATCTGCGGGCTTCGCGTCTGAGCTTGTTCTCCTGAAACAGTAAAATGAACAAGATGAGATTAATTAAATGAAAGAATTCATTAGGAAAATAGTCTAGACAAGATGAGCTGAATTCAAGAAGCTTGGTTTACTTGAAATTTGTTACGGAGCACTTACCATTTCTGAATGAGTGACTTTGTTGCGAAAGAAGCGACGAGAGAGAGAGAGAGATGAAGCTTTCTTTTAGATAGACTGAAGAAACAACTTGTTTCACTGAATTTTAAAAAATGAGCACAAATATGTGTATAAGCACTGCGTTCACACAAGGAACTTGGCGAGATAAGGTTCACTGTGTTTGTTTGTTTGTTGCAAATAACAAGTGAGATTATATTTTGGGGGCGATGTGATACAGCTTCACTGAAGATGTGTGTTTAAAAAAATGAGAATGACAGAAGGGCTAATGTAAAATTTGGTTTTGGTGAAATTTTGCTGCTAAAGCAGCGTTTATGGAGTTGGCGACAACTGCTTCAAAGTTGTGTGCTTTCGCTGAGCGCTGGAGACTTAATAGTGAAGACAACGGGCGAGCACCCCTCCTTTTATATCTCCCAGCTTCTTGTCCAACAAACAAGGCAAACTCACACTGGTTGTACGATAACCTCCACCACTACTCCATATATATCCTCCAATATCTCATGATGATGCCTACCTATTTATTATCATTTGCACACTTGTGCTCCTATCATTCTGCAGTGATGACGATGACGATGGTAAGATTAAGAGCCGGACCACGCAATACCCTAATAGTCCTCCTCTTGTGGTCCTCCAATCCTGCTTGCATTCCAAAAAACATGCCTATTATTACACAATAAGTGTTGCTATGCCATGGAATGTATATACATTATGCAAGGTACAGTTTAGTGGCGTCTTCTTGGGAGGTGAGAGGCGACCACATAACTGTCCCTGTGTTGTGCATCCGCAAAATCCGCATTTCCCTGCACCGTGTGTACAGATGTATGCATTTACATATACTTGTTGATCTGGGTATATACATGTGCATATTATGCATCTTTCCCACAACAACAAGTACACAAAGTATATAGGTAGTAGTCATATATGATGGCTTGAAATTTTATGTGCCGGTTTATAGGGTGCTCGCTCCTCCACTCCTGTCAACTTGTGCATATGCACGTACGTTTATATTATATGAACTATGAACAACGTGTGGAAGGCGTAAGAGAGATGGTTCAAAAGTGTCGACTCCAACAACATGCGAGTGCACACAGGATCCAATGCTTATCTTGCTTCTTTAGTTTTTTAAAGGCGCAACAAAAACAAAGTGGGAATAAGAGACTTGACTTAATTTATGAGATTCTGTAGCTGGGTGCTGATAAGCCAGCAACCACATAAAAAGCGTTAGAAGCGTACATAGGTTGCTACTATTAGGTGGGGATGGTGATGTTGGGGTATAACATCAACATTGTCATCATATGCCACGCCATGATATAATAGTGTAGTTGTCGAATATAGGGATCTCCAAATACTTTTTTTCGTCCTTTTTCCGCTCTCATACTCCATTCCAAGTTGCTGTGTATGACAGAATTGGGATATAATATCATATTATTTCCTCTGTTACAACTAATGGGTGACTAATGAAGAGGGAAACACTTCAAACAATAAAACGGTTGCTTAGGTATATCTACTCCGCTGAAAAGAACAAAAAAAAGAATAAAAAAAAGACATTTTAAGAGATGCGAAGAAAAAATACTTGTAAGTTCTCTTTCTTTTTTCGACTGAAATTCGTAAAAAAAGAGGGAATCTGAATTCTTCATCATGATTTTTACAATGACTTGATCTTGTGAGGTGGCGATGTAGTGTGCATGGCATTGTACGGTGCAATTCCCTGAATTTCCCTTTCCGCTTACCGAATTTTTTCTTAATTCTTTCAAATTCATGTAATTAATTTGTAATTTTATTTAATGTGCCACATAGTGCATTGTCAAATATATTTTTTGCTTTGCTTTCTTTTCAGCATTATCTGCGTGCATGACAGCTTTATCGACTGCTGCACAAAAAAAATTCAATATCGTTTCATTTCCTTTCATTAATTTCAACGTTTAACTTAATTTCCGAATTATAATTTTCTGGTAATTGTTTATTGTGCACATTATCATAGTCACCACACACGTTGTTTAAATAGTGAGTTTCTTTGTTCACTTGATCCTGCACAACAACAACACAAAAAATAAATGCCATTTACTGCTTCACACCAGAAAAAAAGCTGCGTGCCTAATTATTTGCATGTATATAAATTTTGTTGTAAAACTTTCTACAGTGTCAACATTGACGCCCCTTTCTTCCAAAACAAAAAAAAACAATTTGTGAATGTGTTTTTTTTCTTTGCTTATTCTTTACTTTTTCTATTTATTTAGGTAGTTTGGGTTTTGGGGCTTGCCTCATGAATGACACTAATATTCTCATATAAATTAACCCAAACTCAAAATTTTTAATGAATTTTATGAGCTTGCAAAGAAAATATAATGGCGGTGTGCTGTCTTATTTAGTTACTTTATTTTTAAGTTAGAATTTATAGATGTTGTAGAAATAAGTTTAAAAAAAGGATTCGATCTGTCCTGTGTGGGCTTATACAGGATGGAAGACATGTCATCGTATAATCAAGAGCTTCCTCAATGGAACAATAATCGTTAGATATTATATGATTAGTACGTCCTGTGTCTAAAAATGGAACAAAGTTGGATAATTTTAAACCAGTTGTCAGTAGTTATGTAGAATTTTTTTGTCCGCCTCCTCCGATTTTTATTTTAGACATTTGAGTTAAGAGATTGGCGAGTGCAGTGGTCTCCAAAGATTATATTGTTTACAAGGAAAAAATGGAACTGTCTATAAAAATAATGGGTTTTGTCTGAATTGCATTCCCAGTGCACAATACTAAATGGCACGTTACCAAAATGTATTCTCTCTCTGTATCTTTACTTGTGCACTTAACTGTCGTCATTTAAACTATTTGTTTGTGGCGGCCATTACATTGTTGATTGTTTCTATAGCTCCTATATCCAGCAGTCGACTAGAAAAAAGTGTAGCCAGACTCAATACTATTATTGTTTGAGAACAAATCGATTTGAAGGTCTAATTGAAATGATTGCTTTATTTTGTCTTCAGAATTGCTCAGTGTTTTAATAATCTTTATGGTTTTGATTATATACCTATTTTTGCAATATAAGAAGACTAAAAAAATATGGGAGAGCATTCGGAGCAATTTTTTTGGTCCTTCTAATTTACATAATCCCACTCACAATTTAAAGCTTGGAAAGGTTTTCTCTTTGGTTTTTTTTACAACAACAACGATACTGTTTATGTTTATTTTTGCGTTTATCTTACTATTTATGTGGGTAACAAGGATTATATAGTGTTGTTTATGTGGTAGTATATGTTGTCACACGCTTGGGACAACACACAACAACACAAAAAAATACATGAATTTTTATTTGTTGAAAAAAATATTTCTGAATGAGAAGATATAGAGAGATATTAATGGTTTTGCATGTGCATATGACTTGTCTGCGTTTTTATTCTGCAAGCAAACTGCAAATGTGACAACAGCTTAAAAGCTCTTTAAGGTTGAGTGAGAGAGAGAGAAACTTTGAGATTTATCTGATGATTTTTTACGTTATGAATTTGCAGATGATCAGCAGTATAGCATTTGCTTTGATATTTTTATTTACTATCGGTGTACTCCTCCGTCGTGCCAATTCTATTTTCGAGAGGAGAAAACACACACACACGCTATCTTGTAGAAACGGGCTATAAAGTACATAAAAAAAGACTGATGGGAATGTGGAGGTATGTGGTGTTGCCACTACTATAATATGTAGTACTAGCTTGTGTTTGTGTGCAGTGAGCATGTCATGCCGTTCTAAAAGTTGTAAAAGTGTTTTATATTGAGGCATCCCGCATATCGCATGTCATCATCTGTAGTAGCGTACTCCACTCCACTCATGCTACTTTGTAGTGAAAATAGCTTTTACGATGGCGAGCTTAAGACTATTTCTAGATTTTCTAGAGATATACAAAAAGAGATAGACAAATATGTTATGATGATATAATAAAAATGTATCTATAATATATTGCAAGAATATTTATGCATACACGTATACAGAATGTAGATAGATAGGTAGTGAGAGTATGGGTATTATTGAGTGAGTTGATGCAGATTGTCAGTTGCCTGTGTACAGTTTCAAGACACCATCATCTCTTCTCAACTCCACAACAACACCACCGCCAAAATGATAAGAGTAAGTATACGATCATGATAAAAACAATTGCTGACTTCTCAGTCTGCTGCTGTTGCTGTGACAAGTGTGTGTGTAGATAGTACACGTTGTGGTGCTAATGTGTTTTGTTGCATACCAATTTGAATTGACTCAATTACACACAATTTAAATAGCGCCACACACACACACCCAGAGACACACTTGCTCCCGACTCTGCAGCCATTCCACTCTGCAGCACTGACGAAGGATACATACCATTTTTTTATGTTGCATTCCAGTCTAGGTCCTAATTTCTATTTTCGAAGTTGATAGTATAAGGATTTAATTGCAAGTTGGCGACTACGAAAAAAGGAAATGAAAATGGCACGACCAGATAAAGATGAGCAAACCACAATAACCAACCACATGCTCTGCCTTTTTTTATTATTACAAAAGCAGTGCATCAAAAATAGCAAATGTTCCATTACACTGATAACCGCTTTTATCACATCATTTGTTTGCGTATCCCCATTTGTACAAGCTGACGTGTATGGTACAAGTGTGGGGCAGTGTCAGATTATCATAATGGGGCGTGCAGCAGATTAAAATTGCTCTGTGTGTGTGTGTGAAATGCAAATGGATAATTAATAGCCAAGATGCACTCAAAATGAGTTCAGAAAAAGATAATCCTTTCACAATACTGATCCGATATGTTTATGATAGTTTTTTTGTAATGAATTGATTTGGAATGGAATGTGTTCGCAAATATACCACGGCGCTCTTTATGATGAGGATGAGTCATGAATGATGATGATGAGCAATAGGTGGGCTTTTTACTATTCAGCTACTTTCTTTGTGTGAAAAAAACCTTGTATACTTTTTTGCTTTTTTCGCCTCACTCAAGCTCAACAGCTTAGCTCTTTGTGTTCGAGCACATGGTGAAGTCTCAATGCCCCGGTTTTTTTGTGATCATCGTGTCGACGATTCCTGTCTTGGCCATTCATACGGTGTACTTGTATAACACAAACATTTTTTTTGTGGGATTAGTACAAACTCAATAGGCACATGATACAATACTTGCACTTCTCTGTTTTTATTAGCTCACGTAAAAAATTTGGAGACACTATTAGAATCAATTTTGCTTCGTTCTTTTGGATTACAGCGACCCACACGAAAACCTTTCGAAGTCAGAGCGCACATTTTTTTGAAAACCTTGTTGTTCATTTATCATCTGAATGGAAAACAACGTACAACGAAAGCTTGGATGTATCCGCCTTATCGTAGTAGTATGTGCTATAATTAAGGATATGGTAAACGGTCTCTTTTTAGTGTGTTCTCCTGTAAGATGATGATAAACACACAGAGTTGCATAATTTTGTTTATTTACAAAAAAATAGTAAGCAAAGTCATCAAGTACGTTCCCAAAAATAAAACTGCATACCTAATACTTATAATGACAGATGCAAATCTGATTTTGCCTTATGTTTCTGCATTTTAATGATATCATCGTCATTTCGTCATCATCGCTTGTGTTTATAATAATATACAATCAGTGGATTATATTCTACCTTGCGTACTACCACAACATTCACACGCAATATGCAACACAACAATTATGCAAAATGCAACGGATAATCGATTATTTACAACAAAATCAATACGAATTGGGGCGGAGTTAGGCTTAGTTCCTTTGAGTACTCTTTTATGCATTGTTTAAGATTTTTTTAA